>JAADXL010000004.1:0-130129 GCA_023337755.1 Pythium aristosporum | reverse complement strand
CCCCCCCCCCCCCCCTGCCAGCTCCACGGCATCTACCCTAAAAGTTTTGTCGGTTAGCTTCGTGCAAGGCTTCATCATTCCTCCACTTGCCTCGTTTCAAGCAACCAAGGCCTCGCGTCAAGTAGTGCAATTCAGCACTCCACTCCGGCTCGCCACTTTCAGTTCAATCAAGAACTGACATCTTTCGTTTTCTTCGGTCCAGAAGCTCTGCAGTTCTGCCATGCTCGTCTTGGATCCAGTCGTCGTCGCTCTCAAGACGCTCGAACCATGGGCGATCACACTCGGAGGCATCGTGTTCGCCACAGCGCTGTTGGCACAGTGCACGCGCTCATCGAAAGGCAAGCCCGTCGTGGAGCCGCGCAAGATCCATTCCCTCGGCACGAAGATTCCAATCGTTGGTGACATGCTCGAGAGCCTCAAGCACGTGGCACGTCATGATTGGATCTCGGATGTGAGCCTACGGTTCCAGAACGAGCCGTGGCAGATCAACGTCCCGGGAACGCCGAAGACAATCGTGCTCTCGGATCCGGCCACCATCGAGTCCGTGATGGTCACCCAGTCTGACATATTTGTCAGGGGTGTGACGATTCGAGCGCTCATGCACGATCTAATCGGCGATGGAATCGCCAATGCCGACGGCGAGCAGTGGTTCCACCAGCGCAAGACCGCGGCCAAGTTCTTCTCGGCGCGTACACTGCGCTTGTGCATGATGAGCACGATGCAGCGCAACGTCGAACAGGTGTACAAGCATCTCGACGCCCAAAGTGGCACTGGTCGCCTCGCGAACCTCACCGAAGTCTTCCAACAGTTCACGCTGCAAACGTTTCTCGAAGTCGGTGTGGGCATCGACGCTCCCATCATCGGAAAGTCGGAGCCGAGTGCTTTCAAGGCCTTGGATGACGCTACCATCCTGGTTATGCGGCGCCAACTAGTGCCTACATTCGTGTGGAAGCTGCAGCGATGGCTCAATGTCGGACGCGAGAAGAGGCTCAAGGAGTTGATGGCAGGAGTCCACACCTACGTGAACGAGCTGGTCAATCAGGTTCTGTCGAAGACGAGCAGCGAAGCCGAAGCTAGTGGCCACGACCAGGGCGAAAAGATCCGCACGGCGATCGAACTGTTCGTCGAGCACAGCGGCGACGACAAGGTTGGCCTACGTCCTCGGGACCTCGTGGATTTCGTGTTGAACTTTCTGATCGGAGCTCGTGATACTTCGGCGGTGACGACAACGTTTTTCTTCTATGAACTGAGCAAGCATCCGGAAATCGAAGCAAAGATCCGTGACGAACTCGCGGTCAAACTGAAGGAACTTGGCGTGGGTCGCGATGGATACATTACAGCTGACCACGTCAAGCAACTCGTGTATCTGGAGGCGGTGATCAAGGAGACCCTCCGTCTCCATCCTGCGGGTCCGCTCCTGACGCGCGTAGCCGACCAGAACACTGCCATCGACGGTGACGTCTTTATCCAGAAGGGACAGATCGTGAGCTTGGCGGTCTATGCGATGGCGCGAAACCCTCGCGTATGGGGGCGTGATGCGGCGGAGTTCAAGCCCGAACGATGGATCGATGCCAAGACAGGTGAGCTGCTCACCTTCCCAGCAACCAAGTATCTCTCGTTCGGTCTTGGCCCGCGTTCGTGCATCGGCATGAAGCTCGCCATGCTCAGCCTGCGCGTGCTGACGGCCAACTTGCTCCACCGCTACAGGTTTGAGATTGATCCAGCATGCGATGGCAGTCACATCGGCTCGTTAGTGCTGGCGATGAAGGACGATCTCTTGGCCAAGGTCGAGCGGGATTGATCTGGCGGACTGCCCAGGCGGAGGGAGTCGTTTTTTCTACAGTTCAGCTTCCATTTTGCATCCAGAAGAATTCCGAAATCCGGCCTTTCCATAGTTTCGTACTGCATAGCCACCACATAAAAGATAAATTTCGGACGCTCAAAATTCAGAATCGATAGTATTTTCCAAGTCGAGCATCGCTGCTCACTTGTTAAGTTCAGTAACGGCCGCGGTCACAGCACTGTTCTGCGCTCACGAGTCGTTGTGGGCTTTGACTTCCTGGTGGAGATTCGAGAGCCGCAAGTTGTCCCTCGTGCGTGAAACTCGCGTGCAGCTTGTGCACATCCACGGCTCGCAGCAATCGCATCGTCGACATTGTCGACGGGTTGGCGTGGCGCTCGAGAACGGGAGACGGGGACACGACCATGTCCTGACCCCCAAAAGTCATCAATTGACAATGACCCGCGCCGAGTCACAGAAGTCACAGAGAGACTCGATCCTTTGCGATTGTTCGATATAATTGGAGTGGTGGGCAGCCGTCGCGGAACCGCTGGCGACCGATGCTTGCCCGCGCTGGGCATCTGCGATGGCAATAGCGGGAACTGCAGTGCGTTCCAATGCCGGAGAGAAAGGGACTAGCGTGAACATAAGGGGATCATGGGGTGAGCGATGCGATAACCGGAACGTGCTCAGGGTACTTCTTAATTAGTTGCAAAACTAATCATAGTATGGACGTGGCGTGGTCGTCCACACCGCAGAGGCCTGCGTGGCTGTAGCGACTCGTGTTCTCAAGAGTCTCTTGATATCCAACTCGTCAGGGCTCCCCATCAGCGTGCTATCGTCGTGCACGCCAGTCAAACGTCGTACAGTATATATTATAATTATTATGATTGGAACGAAGCTTCCTGCAGAATCGGGCGTATCATACAAGCATCTCTGGTGCGACCTGCGCTGCTCTCGGTGTCTGGATCGTCACGTACTCACCGCTCTCGATGTCGCACCCTCCTTCTTCCTCGTTCGACGGCGGTGACGTTGATGGCGCCTCGTTGTCGTCCTGCTCGGACTCGTCTTCCTCGGTCGTCGCTGTGCTTCGTCGCTCGTGGGTCTTGTCCACGTACGGGTGCGACTTGGGATTGTACACAAAGAAGTAGAGCACGACTTGGAACAGCCCTGCACTGAGCGTGACAAGGTTGGGTGTGAATATGAGCCACCGCGCGGTGAGGCTTGTGTAGATGATCCACATGATGTTGTTGATGGAGCCGGCAACGACCATTTGGATAGGGATGAACACGGCTGACTTGTGCTGGAAGACAAGCTTGATCTTCTCAAGCGGCGATGTGTACAGCACGAGTGATGAGGAGATGGCGATGAAGCCCGCAAACTGCGCGGCCTGATGGCGAGTCTGACCCGTGAGCCCGAAGCCACCGGCGATGGCGTATGCTGTGGCCACGAAGAGAGCACAGCCGAAGAGAGCCAGCAGCTTGTGGGCCTTGGCGCAGTCCGCTGTTGCACGGTAGAAGACGGCGACGTAGCAGATTGCGATGAGATCACCAATGGCAAAGGTCGTGAACACGGGGAAGTATATCTCGGCGAGATAGCCGTAAAGCATCCTGCCGATCGACGACATGTGTGAGTGGGCGTGTATGAATGAAGGAATGCATTAACAGTCGGCGTACCAGGTGTGGCAGTTGAAGACCACCGAGAGCAGTGGGAAGATGGACATGTGGCCGGTCTTTTGCGTCTTGTAGATGCGATACACGGTCGGAGCGGGGCTCAGAATCATCATCATGGATGTGCACGATGCGAGCACGCGGAAAATGTCGATGACCAGCGTCATTGTGGTTGAGTGGGGCTGGAATGTAGCTCAGCGTGTTTTGGAGAATGAGTCGAGTGGAGCAAGGGCGACCTCCTCCTCACAGCATCGTTGGCCATAACCAGCGTAGTCGGAGATGGATATTTGCAACGAAATGGCTTCTCTCTTGGCGGTAGCTAATAGCAGCGCGTTCTTCTTCACGGATACTGTGGGAGCCCCGTGTATTCTTACGGTCTCCATCATGGCGACAGTAAGCTGCAGCGGGAACATGACTCACGACAGTCACAGACATCAGGAAGCCAGCAAGGATACGGCTGCGTAAATCTTTGACAGGCTTAGCTAGTGCAGTGTCCCGTGGGCTTAAGCAAGCGTTGTCCCACGAGGCTTTGTTTAACCTCCACATATGAATGCAGCAGCGCCCAAGCTTGACACCAGGGCGGGGGAGTGCCTTGGGATGCTGCAGACGTTCTCAGGTAGGAGAAACTCAGATGCAGTTTCGCTGTATTTTCAGTCTTTTAGGTATCGAACGCTCTGTTAGATATCGAGACCGGATCAAAAGATATGGGATCATGCATGAACTGTTTATTATGAAACTTCGGACGGGAATTTAACCCTTCCGTCCTTCTATACGTGCACACTACTGCCCGACCATCCTGTGGTGAGTCGATCCTACACTACTTGGCTTGACCTTGGCTCCTGATTACGGCCGACTTACACCATCATATGCGGAGGCATCGAAGTTTCATCCGCAGCCTTGGGCGTCGCAATGGACACAAAAGTCGGGCTTTCGAGCCCTGCATCGTCGTCCGCCGTGGGCGTCGGCACCGCGTCGTCCTCGTCTTCACTGTTGTAGGCCTCGTGGTTCTTCCAGTCGTCACTGAGCGGGTGGGTCTTGGGGTTGTAGATGCACACGTAGACCACAATCTGAAAGAGCCCGACCACGAGCGTCGTCATGTTTGGCGCAAACATGAGCCACTTGTGCGTGAGCGTCGTGTAGATCACCCACACGGCGTTGTTGGTCATGCCGGCAATGACCATGTGGATCGGCACGAAGACGGCCGACTTGTGGCGAAAGACCTGAACCACTTTCTCAAGCGGCGACGAGTACAGCACGAGGGCCGCGACGATCGCAATGTACCCAGAGAAGCTCGCAACGTCGTGGCGTGACTGGCCCGTGTACCCCAAGCCACCAAGCACTGCGTACACCGTGGAGCCAAGCATAGCAACACCAAAGATGGCGAGCAGCTTGTTGGCCTTGGCACGCTGCGACGTCCACCGGTAGAACGTGATGATGTAGAAGAGCGAGATGACATCGCCAAGTGCAAAGGTGACAAACACGGGGAAGATGTCTTCGTCTAGGAAGCCGTACAGCATCCACGCGTGGCAGTTAAAGACGACCGCGAGCAAAGGGAAGATGGACATGTGGCCCGTCTTGTGGGTCTTGTGGATCCGGTAGACCGTGGGGATCGGACTCAAGATCATCATGAGCGACGTACAGGCCGCAAGCACACGGAAGATGTTGATCACAATGACGCTGCCGGTCATGGTTCATGTGTCGAGTCTTGCTTGAGGATGTGGACGGGCTGATCCCGACGAGGACGAATGCGGAATGAGCTCTCTGTCGCTACTCATTCTCGAGCACCCTTGGCCGGCCAGCGAGAGCCAGCCACCGATGACTGGCCTCTAACGGGCGCAGGGCACCACGCCAGATCTCAGGACGCGTGGGGAACATTCTTGTCGCTCTCGGGGTGATCACGTCGGCTCGTGTGCGTCTGCTGCTGCTAGGTTTTCGAGATGTCACACGACGGCGACGGTCGCGCAGCGATGCGTCAGCGTCACGCAGCACTGATTGGAGGATGGACTGGGGCTGCTTCGTCTCATATTTCGGTCATGATGTCCTGTCAAAATATCTGAGCTCGTCTCAGCCAATCAGAACTCGGCATCACGGCCTTGCTGACTATTTTTCTCAGTCTCTGGATACTGAACCTCGCGACGGTATCTGTCAAAGGAGCGTCCGTGTCTATGGGCTGAAGGATGCGACCCCCGCGGTTTGACTTGGCTCTCAGAAGTGTCCGCCTATGCCTCCTATCGTGGTGGCCAAAACGTGCTCTCGCGTTTATGGATTTTTTAGATGAATGTATCGCTCTCAGGTGGATAATATCCCACTCGTACGTCTATGGCTTGAGCATGGCGATCAGTACGAACGAGAGCAATGCACCGGCGCAGAGCCCGAGCGAGAGCAGGAAAAACATGAGCGTGCCGCCCAGTTCCTTCTCCTTGCTGCTCGTGAGCACACGCGGGTACTGCATTAGCGCCTGCGTCGACACGAGGCCGTTCGTGTAGCCGCACGCAATCAGAAACAGGGTCGAGAAAAAGTCGCTCTTGAACACCACGAGCGAAATGGTCTCGTGGCGCTGGTTCTGCAAATTGCAAAACATAAACAGCGGACAAAACACGACACGCGCGACCGCGGCCGCCAATAATCGTCGCGCACTCAGGATCGGCACGGACGCCGCCGTCCAGCGGCCGAGCAGATCGCACGTGTTGAAGATGACAAAGCCGACGGGCACAAACAGGTCGCGGAAAAAGCGGCCTTTCTCGGGCGTATTGGAGTGGAGCAGCGACGTGACTCCGGGAAAGACGGCGACCGAGATGCAAAACACGAGAAACACGGCGGCGCCGTGGTGCCGGATCTTGTACAAGAGGTCCACGAGGTACAGATCCTTGTCGTCGTCTTCGTCACTGTCGAGCACGTCATCCAGTAGCTTCTCTCGCGCCTCTGGGTCGCCATTCTGCTTGAGGTACGGCTTGTCCTTTTTGGTGCTGCTGCTGTGGTGGTGGTAATGGCGAAAGAGTGGCATGCGCGTGAGCGCGAGGAACGCCACGGTGCTCAGCAGCACGACGAGAAACACAAACACAAAGTACACAAAGGCACTGAGGTCGGCGTTTGCGTGAAGCGCGTGGAGGAAGAAGAGAGGACGCCACGACGACGGGTCGTCGGCGCCGTCGGCCGCGAGGATCACGACGTTGGACAGCGCGACGACGACGCCGGCCATGGCCTGGCCCGAGACCACGGCCTGCGTGTACTTGGGAGGGAAGGTCGACACAAGCCGCAAGAGACCGTCCTGCATGAGCGTGCTGGCCATCGCCACGACGACGATGCTGGCGATCGTGAGCTTGAAAAACTCGACGCCGTGGAACTCGGGCATGCGCGTGAGCACGGCGTGGCCGAGCATGACGGCGAGCAGCACGATCTCGGCGCTGAAGAGCGTCTTGACCGGCCCGGGCATGCGGTCGGCGATAAACATGGTGCGTACGAGCATGGACAAGAGCGTCGTGATGAAAAAGCCCGTGCTGAACCAGTTCACAAAACACTCTTCGTACGGCGTGCCGGCGAGCCGCTGCTGAAAGTACTTTTGCGCCGTCACAAACACATTCCACGCGAGCGACGACGCGATGCCCGTGACGAAGAGGATGATCCACACGGCGTGGGCAGCGGCCGCCGAGTGGGGCGCCGCGTGGCGCGCAGTGGCGGTCATGAGGCACGAAAGGTTGTTCTCTTGGGGAGCTAGCTGCTTGGGGTCTGACGAAGAGATCTTCAAGCTCATGTGGGACGTTCGCGCAACATGAAGGTCTTCAAGCAACCTTCGAGCAACCTACAGCAACTTCAAGGCCTGTTGCCAAGGTTCTTCTTCACGATGGACTCAACGTTCTTCTCCAGCCCTGAGCGATGCCGCGTCAGTGCACAGCAAGCGGTAGTTGTATCAACGACATGGACCTCTGCCTCGCGTCGCGTGTAAGTGTGCATATGAAGTGGGGGGTTGAATGACAAAGACAGAGCCCACGGGAACCAAGTGTATCATGCGTAGTGAAGCTGGCTTGGCTCGGAGCTGTCAGGTCGCCTTCCAAGCCGGTGGGTTCTGCGCACGGGGGGTCCCTGAGCGCCTCCCCCACACAAGCTCGCCACGGTGGATGGAGGCTCAAGTGGACGCCTCCATTTCCCATCCGTCCGGCTCAACCAGTCCCAAAACAAGGTGAGACGGAGCTTGCTTCCACAGTAGGTACCGTTTGTTTCGGTGCGTCTCACCTTGTTCTGGTACTCAGTCACCCCCTTCCAAATCTTGGAAGGAAGCACAGTGAAGACGGCATGTTTTGCGGAGACCATCACCTCAACACTTCGGATTTTCCCACACACGAGTTTTCCGTAATCAAAAGACGATGGTGGCGTGGGCGAATGGCGACGACGACGACGAGTCGGAGCAGCAGCGCGTCGTCCAGATGCTGGAAGACGACAGCAGCAGCGATGAGGAGTGGCTGCCGACCGCCGAGAACGACGACGACGACAATGATGCTGACGACGACGACCGTAGACAGGATGACGACGAGCACGAGCACGAGACCGAAGACAACGAGCCCGAGGACGAAGACGAAGAAGAAGAAGAGGCGGTAGAAGTCTGGGTGCCCAGTGCTGCCGCGGGCGTCCACGCCGTGCTGCCGACCGAAGTGCGCGCCACTGTCGAGCGCGTGTTTGCCGGGCAGACGTTCATGCCCATGCGGTTTGTCAAGACGGACGCTGAGCGCCGCCAGCAAAAGCTCCTGCTCAACGAGCGCATCGCGCACCAGCTCAAGTCGTATGAGACGGACGACGCGCGCATGGCGCCGCTGCCGGCGATGCAGCGCCGCAGCAAGAACGGTCGGTCGCGGCAAATGTTTTATGCGCTCGCGCAGCGTGAGCAGTGCGGCCGCAACTCCAAGGCGCAGCTCATCAAGCTCCAGGACACGTTCCTGCCGTTCCAGCAACACAAGCACTGCAAGGCGGTCGACTATGTCGGCGAGCGGCTCTACTGTGGCGGCTTCAATTCCACGGGCACGCGGTTCCTTGTGGCTGGCCAAGTGCCGCATATCCTCCTCTACGATACCATCAGCTGGAAGCGCCACTCGCTCTTACCGGCACGCGAAGTGCAGTGGACCGTGACGGATGCCAAGTTCATGCCCGACGACCAGCACGTACTGTACTCGAGCATCACGAGCAACGTGCGCATGGTCAACGTCGACTATGCCAACACGCGCCGCGAAGAAGTGTTTTCCATCAACCGCCCGTACGCGCGGGGTGGGCACCCGTCGGACCTGCACTTCATGTACCGCAGCCGCTGTGGCGTGTGGTGCCTTGACGTAAACGCCGCCGGCACCGAGTTTGTCGCTGGCACATCCAACAACTCCGTGGTGCTCTACGATATGGAGACCAAGACGCCCGTGTGCCACGTCGAGGGCCACGATGATGACGTGAACGCCATTGCCTTTGTCGACGGTCCGCTCCACTCGAACGTGTTTGTGAGCGGATCGGACGATGCGCTCATCAAGCTCTGGGATCGCCGCGTGCTGTCCGAGTCGAACCCGAAACCGCAGGGCGTGTTTCCCGGCCACATTGACGGCGTGACGTACATTGCGTCGCGCGACGACGGGTACTACTTTCTCTCGAACGCCAAGGACCAAACGGCCAAGCTCTGGGATTTGCGCAAGTGCTTTTCCGCGACGCAGCACGACCGCCTGCCGTACTTTCGCAAGCCGCACCACTGGGACTATCGGTACCAAGACTTTCCGGGGCTTCGGAAGCTGCCCGTGAGCCACCCACAGGACCGGTCGGTTATGACGTACCGAGGCCACCTTGTCATGGAGACGCTCGTGCGGTGCCACTTCTCGCCGCTCCATACGACCGCTCAAAAGTACATTTTCTCGGGCTCGGCCGATGGGCGCGTGTACGTCTATGACACACTGACGGGCGATCTGGTCGAGATCTTCGCCATGAAACCCGATGGGCTCACGCGCGACGTGCGGTGGCACCCGTTCGAGTCAACAATTGTGTCGCCCGACTTTTACGGCAAGCTCTGCGTGTGGCAGCGCCAAGAGTAGATTGTTTAGCGAGGCCGTGCGTTCCGTTTCCCGTGTGTATACTTCTATATCTGTCGGGTTGTTTTCTAGTTGTTTGTTATGGTCCACCACTTGGCTTGCATAACCAAGCGAAGCTGCCCAGTCTAGCCTCGAGCCGCACTCGAACGCCATAGCCGATGCGGAGGTATGCTATACAGACAATGAGCTCTTTCATTCCTCCTTTACGGTGATATCCAGTTCATTTCGACATCTTCTCCAAAGGCTCTTCCTCTCGACCGCTGCTTCTTTCTCGAGGTTTCACGCGCGTGGCTTGGTCGCGATCAGGAAGATTCTCGTCATGTCGAAGATCGTGCGACCGTCGCTCTGCTTGGCGTACGCTTCAGTGACCAGCTCACGGTACTTGGCTTCCAACTGCAACCCACGAGGAGAACCTCGTCCACCGAGCGCCTCGAGGTACGGACCCAACGCTGTGGACGAGAGGAAGTCGGCTACAGGGTTCTCGCCATCCATGATCTGCGCATACGTCGTGGTCCAAATATCTTGGGTTTCAGCCCCCGCATCAGCGAGTAACTCGTAGTAAAAGCCCGTGTCTTTCTCACACGTGACCCAACGAACGTCAGACACCTCATCCTGCCAGCCGAGTTGCTTGGCTGCCTCCACAATGAGCTGACAGCCAGGGAGCGCACGCGTGTCAGGCAGCTGAATGGTCAGCACCCCGCCTGGCTTGAGGAACGACATGAGCTTAGGAAGAAGAGCCTCGTGGGCTTCGGCACCAACCCACTGCAAAGCCGAGTTCGAGAAGATGAGATCGACGGGCTCGCTGATCTGGAAGGCGTCGAACGTCGCCTCGACGTACGAGATGGGACTGCTGGATTTCAGCGTCGCGTGGTCAGCTCTCGCTCGCTCGAGCATGACCGCGGACGAGTCCACGAACGATAGGTGCGCCTGCGGCCAGCGTTGTCTATGGCAGAGAAAGAGGGTATCAGATCCCAGCACAATCCATCGAGGGAGTGGAGATGCAGCCAACGTACAGGAAGGGCGAGGCCATGTTGCCAACACCAGCGCCAAGGTCGACAATGCGGATGTCTGGCTTGCTGGCAGCCGGAGCGTCAGTCTCACTCGGAAGGCGCGGCACGCGGTCTAGCAGATCGAGTGCTGGACGCAGCCGAAGCCGCTCGAACGCGAGGTACTTGGCCGGTTGCCACTGGGTCGCTGCGCGTTCAGTAGACATGGCGAGAGGGAAGGATTTGGTCTTGGGTTTCGTTGTGTACCGAGTGTTGCGTGCAAAGCAAAACGCGGAATGAGAGGGTCTTGCCGCCTCAAAGTTGGTGCTGCCACCCAGACAAGTTGAAGCCTCAAGGGAGGAATTGCGCAAACACCCAGGATCATGTTGAAGTAAGACCATCACTCTCTCAGGAAATCCCCTCGACGATGAATGGGCGGGCATCCAAATGCATCGAGACAAGTCCAAGGACAACGGCAAATGTAGTATCGCCGATACTGGTAGTCTATCGGTATCACACGGTCGAGAATCCCAGCATACCGTTTGCTGCGATCATCGCTTGGTTGTCTCAACACCAAACGGCACACAGGTGCTTGCGCAACCTTCCCGTTGAGGTTCTTTTCCTAAACTTCGTCTTCACCCCGGCTGCCGATCCCATCGCCATCGAGTCGATGGGGCCAGTAGAAACGGAATGATGGTCTTGCTTCAACATGAAACAGTCTCGTGTTTGCGCAACCAGGTATTACCTGACCTTGAATGCATTCAATGCCCTCCGCGCTGTATTTGCTTCGTACTAAAAAGGAGTCGCAGGTTGTCTGTCCATGCTGTGCAACTGGGACACCTAGCACCGCGAGCACACTGAGGCGTAGTACCAGGACACCAAGCAGAGTGGTGCCCGGACACTCTTCAGTTGGATCCAGGCCTCCCAGGTCGCGACCGAGTCATTGTTCGCTTTGGCGAGTCAAGGCCGCTCGTTTCACTACCGAAGAACTACTCAAGGATCCATAGATAGCCGGAGCCGTAAACAAACTCAATTGTTACGGTAATTACGCTCTCAGTCAACAGCGTACCTGCCCACTTTTTACGAAACGACGTCAGGTCTGGCAATTGTGAGAGACCTGGGCATGTGATCTTCTGCTGACAAGTCCACAGTGAAGTAGCCAGGAGATTATGGGTCCGAAGAAAGCCAAGAAGGAAAAGAAGGGTGGTAAGGCGCCAAAGAAAGCCACCGAAGAAGACGCGGCGCTGCGCGAGAGCGAGGCCGAGCGGCTCGAGCTCGTCAAGCAGGCCAAGGCGCTGCTGGAAATGACCAAGAAGGAAGAGCAGGCCTTTAACGAGTTCCAGCAGCAGCGCGAAAAGATCAACTACTTTTGGATCGTCGAGAAGAAGAACCTCGAGGACCGCCATGCCGAGCTGCGCAACAAGGAGCGCGAGCGCCAGGACCTCGAGGAGAAGCACCAGGTCGAGATCAAGGTCTACAAGCAGCGCGTCAAGCACTTGCTGTACGAGCACCAGCACGAGATCACGACGCTGAAAAAGGACTTGGAGCAGTCGCTCGAGATCCACCAGAGTGAGTACCGCGGCAACGAGCGCGAGCTCAAGGTTGACAAGCGCCGGCTCAAGTTTGATCTCAAAGAGATGGAGCTCTCGCATGAGGACTATCTCAAGAGCCTCAAGCAGGACCAGGACCGCCGCATCACGTCGCTGCGCCAAGAGTTTGAACGCCACGCCAAGGAGCTCCAGCAAAAGTACGAGCGCAAGCGCAAGGCCGTTCGCGACGACTTGGAGTCGCGACGCAAGGCCGACACGCTGCAGATTGAAGAGCGCAAGAACCACCACATTGCGCAGCTCATGGCCGCCCACGAAAAGGCCTTCGGCGAGATCAAGAACTACTACAACGACATCACGCACAATAATCTCGACTTGATCAAGTCGCTCAAGGAAGAAGTGGGCGAGATGAAACGCAAGGAGGCCCAGGACGAAAAGCAAATGTTTGAGATCGCCCAGGAAAACAAGCGCATGTCGGAGCCGCTCAAGCGCGCGCTGCTCGATGTCGAGCGGCTCCGGAAAAGCATCCTCGTGTACCACCACGACAAGGTCGAGCTGCGCACCCACAAGGCCCAGTTGCTCGTGCTCGAGCAAGAGTTTGCGACGCTCAGCTGGGAGTACGAAGTGCTCTTCCAGCGGTCCGCTCAAGTCGAGCGCGAGTTCCAGGAACTCAATGCGCAGTTCCAGGCGAGCATTTACGACGTGCAGCAAAAGTCGGGGCTCAAGAACTTGCTGCTCGAAAAGAAAATGGACGCCATGACGTTGCGCCTCGAGCGCAAGGATGCCGAGCTCAACGAAGTGCTGCTCCACGCCAAGCTCGAGCCGGCGATCGTCGACCGCGTGAAAGGACGACTGCAGGATATTATGGAGAACAAGACGCGCGACATGCGCGACCTCGAACGCGAGCTCGCCACGATCCAGCGGCTCCAGCAAGAGCTCGCGAACGCCACGGCGCTCAAGATGAGCGAGTACGGACTGCCGCTCGACGAGCTGGGCTTCACAGCGCAGGTGCGACCGGTGCTGCCGGCCCACGCGATGGGCGGCACGAGTGGCAACTCGACCACTAGCAAGAGTCTATCTTCCGTCGGCGGCAGTGGCTCCAAGACTGCGGCAGGCCTACGCAAGAAAGAGACACCGAGCAAGGCGACAACGATGCGAAGCCCTCTCGACGTGCACATTAGCTCGCCGCTCCGAAGCAATCAGTCGCATTGAGACGGTATTTCTTACGAGAGAGAGAGACTATTGGGAGTGGCCCCCTGGGATGTACAATACAAAGATACTGGATCAGAGACGGACGCGACGACCGTTCTCCTGTCTCCGTTTTCCCCACGCACGCAAAACCCTTTCACAACGACAACGATGTGGACGCGGCGTTGGCGTCCGGATCCCATTGTCATGCGAGCTGAGGCGACGTCGTCGTGGTTGTGGTCGTGGTTACAGGTGCAGTTGCGATCGTCGTCGTCGCCGTTGTCGTCAGCACGCGGAAGCAGAGCTTCTGCACACGCGAATCGAGCGAATCGAGTTTCACGGCCATGGCGGTTTCAAAGCGGGCGAGATCCGACGTCATCTTTTGCGCGAGCTGCACGCACGTGTGGAGCGGCGCAGTGTCAGTGGCCACCAATGAATGGCTTGCTGCCGTGACAGTCGGTGGCGGGAGCGGCGTGGTCGAGAGCATGAGCATTTGGTACGGGTTCGCAGCATTCAGATCCAGTGCGGATGCGTGGTTCTGCAAGAGGAACGATTGGTGCGAGAGCGACGGCGCATGGGACAACTCCATATTGGTCATGTACGAGCTCACATCGTCAGCCGCGGCAATGGGCAACGCCGGTGGCGTCGGCGCCGACTGCGACGGCATCGCGCCACCTTGTTCTTGCAGCATCGACGCTGTCGGCGAGCCGGTTGTGCCACCATTGGCGTCGGTCGTGTCGCCTACGCCAGTGGGTCCGGTAGCACTAGCCTCCGTGTTGCCCACGCCCTGCGAGGCGCCAGCCATATCCATGGCCGGCGTGAACGTGGTCGGCAGGCGCGCGAGCTCGTCGTCGTCCATGGTCTTGATGTGGTGGGCGCGCTTAAAGTGGCGCAGCCAGACATTGATGGAGCGGAACGACACGTTTGCCGAGTCGTCGGCCGCGTACTGCATGAACAGGTCGGTCGTCTTGTGGGCCAGCGCATCGGGCGACACGCCGCGGCCGAGCTTGCGCTGGCGAATGAGCCACCGGTACAGTTCCTGCTCGACCCCCGGGTGGTACTCGGTCGTGGCCTTGAGCGTCTTGCGGCGCAGGCTCGAGAGGTGCTTGGCGTCAATGCAAAACGCCAAGATACGGTCCTTGTTCTTCTTGATGTCCGACACTTGCTGGCGGCTAATGCCAAAGTCGCGCGAGATCACGACGGGCTGCTCGCCCATTTCCAGGCGCTGCAGCACTCGCTGCTTGTCGTGGATCGACAGCACGACGCGCTTGCGCTTGTGGGCATGGCTGCGGTCGTCGTTCGACGACGGCGTCGGCGAGTGGTGGTCGTGACCATCGCCGTGGATGCGGATCATGTGCGCGGTCGCGTCGGCGTGGCCACAGTTGCTGCCGCATCCACATCCGTCCCCATCCTCCTCTTCCTCATCCTCGTCTTCCTCCTCGTCGTCCTCTTCCTGTGACTGGCCGTCGCTCCGCAGCAGCGCGAGGTGCTCTTCGCCGCCGATGACCACGACGCCGTGGGACGAAAGCAGCCCGTGCGGATCGCCGTGGGCGCCGCCACCGCCCCGGCCGCCGCCGCTGTCGCCCAGATCGATCACGGCCACGGCGCTGACCGAGTGCGCGTCACCCGCCGCCACGCCATCCATGCCCGGCGCGTTCGCTTCAGAGAGGGGGGGGACACTTTGGCGTCGGGCAACTGCAGAGACACTTGCATGCAAAATGGAAGCAGAAAGAGGGCGCTGTATTGAGGGTTACAACAGTAGTGGACGATGGGGGTGGGTTTTGTACTTTTGTAAAATATGGACATTTGTAATGTCGATATTTGTGGAAATTAGGGTGTCGAGAGAAAGAGCAGGGGTTACAGGGCACAAGAAGGTTACGACAGCGTAACCAAAATGCCAGAAAGAACGGGGAATATGAACACACCACCACCGTACGGAGCGGCGGGTGCGCGCCGGGCAGAGGGCGATGCGGCCACAGCAACTGGAGCGAGATGGAGAGCGCCTGCGCCGACGACCCATCAGAGTAGCGGTGGTATGAACGCGTTCTAACGGGCTGGAAGTGACCCAGAAGAACCTGAATCTCTGTTTTCTCTACGCCATGAAGCAACGTTTCGGAACGTACTGCTGGCGGAGAATCGGCGCCGCTCGGACGAATACGCAGCCAAGGACATGAACGACAGTACGTTTAGCTATAGCGACTTTGTGCAGTGGGTTGCTTTGCGCTGCCTGTGAGAAAGAGGGCTGACTCCCTGTCGACGTGCAGCGCTGAGACAGGAGACGCTGGATGCGCTGCGCCAAAAGGCCCGCGATCTCCAACACGACAAGTGGATGTACGAGGACGTCCACATGTGATCGATGGCAGTCCGGACGCGCAGGTCTCTTTGTCTTCCCCACCTTATCACTCCCACTTACAAGCCAAGAGAAGAAAGCATGTAATACATTCCCTTCCCTACGCAACACGAGAGGGCAACTACACGACTTGCTGCTTTAGACAAGGTTGCGGATCTTGAACTGCTCGACCATGGTCGAACCGAGGCGCGCGGGCGAGCGCGTGACGGCAACGCCGGCGCTTTCCAGCGCGGCAAACTTGCCGGCGGCCGTGCCCTTGCCGCCCGAGACGATCGCACCGGCGTGGCCCATGCGGCGTCCCGGCGGCGCCGTCGTGCCGGCGATGAAGCTCACGACCGGCTTGTTCGGGTCGCCAAACTCCTTGAGCCACTCGGCTGCCTCTTCCTCGGCCGAGCCACCAATCTCACCAATCATGATGATGCCCTCCGTCTCGGGGTCGTTCGTGAATCGCTCGAGGCAGTCGATAAAGTTGGTGCCGTTGAACGGGTCACCGCCAATGCCAATGACCGTCGACTGGCCCAGGCCAGCAGCGGTCGTCTGCGCCACGGCCTCGTACGTGAGCGTGCCCGAGCGCGAGACAATACCGATCTTGCCCTTGGTGTGAATGTAGCCGGGCATAATGCCCATCTTGCACTCGCCTGGCTTGATGATGCCCGGGCAGTTGGGGCCAATGAGACGCGTCTTGGACTGCTGGCGCAGGTGCCACTTGACCTTGACCATGTCCTGCTGCGGCACACCTTCCGTGATCGCGACCACGAGCGGGATCTCGGCCTCAATGGCATCGATAATGGCCTGCGCGCAGAACGGCGGCGGCACGTAAATGACCGACGCGTCGGCGCCCGTCGCGGTCTTGGCCTCCTTGACCGTGTCGAACACGGGCAGACCGAGATGGGTGGAGCCGCCCTTCTTGGGCGTCACGCCACCCACCATGTTGGTGCCGTACGCAATGGCCTGCTCCGAGTGGAACGTGCCCTGTGATGAAAGAACGCCACAAAATCGTCAGATTCCTCAGACGCCCATTGCGTCGGTTCTAGTGCAGCTATGGAGACCGTACCTGCTTGCCAGTGAAGCCCTGGCAGATAACCTTGGTGTCCTTGTTGATCCAGACCTTGGCAGAGGCCGACATGGCGCGCGACGCGCGCGCCAGCGACGTCGCAGCGGGCGTAGCACGGGCAAACATGTTGGATTCGGCTGAAGCTCCCCGACTGTCTGTGTGGGGGCAGAGCAAAACGAGGGGCTCAAAGGGGGGATCGCCCTGACGTCAAACCGCCGAGAGCCACAGGTGAAGACGCATTTTCATCCAATCATTAGCCATTATCTAGTTGAAGTCTATTTTCATTCGCTAAAATACAAAGATTTGGCTGAATTATCGACAAATATATTCAGCCAATCAGACACAAGATGTAGACGTAAGCAGCCGAAAGATCGACGAGCTCCCACATTTGGGATGAATGCGATGAGACCATTTGACCGGTTCTTCATCAGCAAAGCTCATTGCTCATACGATTCGATCTATGTGCTAATGCACTCTCTGTTGGTCAGTCAGTCTGTCTTCCTGTCATGCCTACGGCACTCGTGCCTTGTCCTATACTCTAATAGTGGCTGTTGCGGATGACCCGGTCCGAGCTGTTCTGGATTCGCACGACCTCATTCGGGATCTCGTGGTGCATCCAGAGTCGCAGCAGCCGGTCGCGGCGTTCCGCATTCAGAAACAGCGGTCGTCCCTTGCTGAGCTCACGATTGCGCTCACCAAACTCTTCGCCATACTCGTCCACATACAAACTGCCGACGTATGCGGCGAGCTTCCAGTACACGAGCAGCACGGCACCTTCGAGCACAAGCAGGAACATGCAGCTGCCGCGGCCGCACTTTTTCGCGTGGACCGTGCAGGCACCCGGGTTACTCTCCTCGGGGTACCCCTTGTCGTGGTGAATCGACGGGCACGTGCTGGCTGCGCACAGCAGGAGCCCACAGCACAGACACACGGCAGGTCGTGCGGGAAACTGGTTACACGCTGCGCACTTGCGTTTGGCGAGAGCAGCGTAGAATTTGACGTACGCACGCGGCAGTGCGCGCAAGTACCGCATGCGATTCGAGCCCGAGGCATAGACCGACATGGACGTGTGAACCGTATTCAAGTCGCGCGCAAGCACTCGTGCATAGTCGAGCTTGGCGTCCACGGCCTTGTCCATGTTGGCCGTCGAGAACCACTGCGCAAGCACGCCCTGCGGATCGTTCATCTCGTCGTACGCTGCCTTGAAGCGCTGCACCCAGCGACCGACGACGGGCTGAATATCCGCCGATTGCGCCCAGAGGCTGTCAACACGAACAAAGCCGTACGAGTGGACGTCCTGCTCGTTCACAAACACGGGTTTCATCGCGAGCTTGCTCGTAAAGCGTTGCGGGTTGAAACGCGCCTTGAGCAAAAACGTCGTGACCTTGAGCATCGGCACGACCTCGGTCGCAACGATATTGAGTAGCTTGTGCGGGTCATCGATCACACTGGATACGCCCACCATGGCGCCACACTGCTCGAGCACTTGCACGCGGAGTTGCTCCACAAACTCGGCCGCAGCCGCATTCGAACGATTCGGTTCGTCGAACATTGTCGCGACGAAAAACTGCATGCTCTTCTCCGACGGCTCTAGTTCGTCGGCCATCTTGTCGGTGTAATCTTCATGACGAGTGATCGAAAACCACAGCAACGTCTGCACGAGCCGTGCGAGCACGACCAGGCGTCCATAGATGATGGCCTCCTGCTCGGACTCTGCTAACAAAATGCCCTTGACCAGTAGCGACCCCAGCTGACTCAGCAGCAGCGGCTTCATCGGCCAGCGCACCTTGCCCCATTGGCTTTGTTTCCGAGTCTGCGTCTGCGTGCTTGGATGCTGATCTTCCAGCACGATTGTGCCATCCGGCAGAATCTCCGATCCGCCATAGTAGAGGAGATGCGAGAGCTGGCGTCTCGGGGTTGCGACCGCCGAGAACGGAGCCGCTGGCGTCCCGTTCGCTGTGCGCGGGGGCTTGGTCACTTGCTGCAACATCAACGGCACAAACCGCATGGCCTCCAAAAACCGCTGCTCAGGTCGAAGCTGATCGCGCTCGGGCGAGCCCAGGAACGTGCACAGCAGCGTATGAAAAAGCGCCAAACAACCGGACGCTGTGTATCGATCGGGCCGAGACTTCTGTGTCGCACCACAGGCGACCTTGTGGATCGCCATACATAATGAGGAAAGGCCGTCCTCGAGCCACGCACGCACGCGAGGCGACAACTCGACTGCTGCAGGAGCCACCACCTCAAGTTGTGCGGCCACTGGGCGCTCAGTCTTTTGTTCCTGGTCTTCCTCTTCCATGATCTCGTCGCTGTCCCTGAGGTTTGCACGCCCGACACTTTCCAGCCATGCCATGAGGTCGCCGTGCGAAGGCACAGTCTCGTCGCTGACAATGCGTTGGTCCAAACACTGATTCAGCTCGTCGGTCGTCGTGGGGATCAGTACGTTGGAAATCGACTTGCACAGAGGACACAAAAATTCCTTCTTGGTGACATCCACAGCATTCAGCGCATGGCGATGGTGCCCGCCCGTGATCGCGCGTTGAAACTGGGATGCGTGGTAGGATTCCCAGCAAGTGTGATGCACCGAGTGGCCGCATAGTCGAACGTGAACGGGCACGTCTTCCCCCAAGTGCATCTCGTCCATGGGCGTGCTCAGGTATCGCCCCTTGTCACCATTTACGCGAGAAAAGACGGGCGAGCACTGTGCAAAGCCCACGTAGCACATAAAGCTGTTCTCCGACTCGGTCGAGTGGCACATGGCACACTCAGGCAGCGATACCTCGCCGTCGCCAAAGTCTTCCATGGGGATATCGGCTGCAATAGATGCTCGTCCTTCGGCAACGGGGACAATAGAAACCCGATCCGATGCCTCCGCATCGTTTGCCGCCGCGTCCTCTTCGTCATTTTCCGCTTCTGTCATCATCTGCATCTGGAAGGCAAATGCCGCTTGCCGCTGCTGCATCTGCTGGATCGCGCGCATCTGGGCCTCGCGTCGACGCTTAATCAAAAGCGCCTTGCGGTCCTCCTCTTCCTTTGAAGCGTGGCGTGTCATGCGGTGCTGCTCCACGATCTTTTCACACTCCCCATCCAATCGCGCGAGGCGGTGCACCAACCAATCGACGCCGCGACCGATCTCGTGCTTTTGGTCACCATCGAGATTCACCATTGTACTGGTGCCATTTCCTGGTAGCCATGGATCAAGCTTGAGGAGCAAACCGATCACCGACGTACGCGGTGACTGATTATTGGGGTCCGCATTTAAAGGCAGCTGTTCAGTGGTCAGCCACGATGTGAACTCGTCCACCAAGCGCGTTGCTTCCTCGCGATACAGCTCGTCCGCATCGGATGTCGCGAGGATCGTCAACTTGTATCGCACTTCTTCAAGGACGTATACTTGCACGGTAAACAAGTGCACGGCTCTCGACAACAAATTCAGACTGCTCCGGGCATCCGTCGAGGCCTTCCACAGTGTCTCGTACACGAGCCGGCGTGCATGTGCATGAAGAATCGAGAGCCTCGCCGATCGGAAACCCGATGCACATGGCAATACGTTCTTGACAAGTGGAAAGTCGAGCCACGTCGACTGCGTGGCGTCCACCGCCGTCGCGACATCGTCTTGCTGTTGCTCCTTGGCCTTGGACACGCGCAGACGGTGTTGGAACCAGTTCTCGTGGGCAGCTTCGTGTTGCTTACGCGTCGAATGCACGAACGTTGGCTGGTATTCGGCGAACAGCTCCGGCTTGAGTCGATATTGCACCTTGCCGCCACCACTGTTGCTCGACGTGTCACCCATGGACGTTGCCCAGTTGCTGGTGCCTGTCGTGTCGACACAAATTTCCTTGATAATCTGGTCGAGCAAGGGAGCCGTCGAAAACTTGCTGGCAAAGAGGTTTTCGTGTGCGCCAAAAAAGTCGGTCGCGGTCTTGGTGAGGTCGCTGTGCGCGCACGGGCCAACAATGAGCCGCTGGACAATCTCGCGTCGCAAAAAGACCATGAGAGACCGGAGTGGGTCCTCCGGAACGACGCGTGGCGGCAATTCCGATGCGAACTGGCACAGCAGCACCAGACACTCGGACACCATCAACTCGGCGTCGCGCGAGTCACTATTTTCAACTAGCAGCCAATCCGCCGCGCCGAATCGGTTCATGACCGAGTTCATCATCCACTCGATGCCCAGTAGCTGGAAGCCAAACTGCACGACCAGCAAATCGAGGTCGCGGAACCTCAGGCAAAACGGCGGCTCCCCATAGTTCATGCTGTGGTTTAATACAGACAAGCCGTTGCGCACCCAAAGCCCAGAGTGCACTTCGGCGTCCCAAACGATCGCCTGCAGCACCGGTTCGATGAGGTTGACGCGATGCCAGAATCCAATCGAGTGGTCTGGGCCGTGGACCCATGGAGACGTCTCCACCGCATTCCCGTCGCTGTTGTTGATGAGCTCGTAAAAGATTTCAAGTCCGCGCGGCGAGTCGCAGAGAGTGCGAATGAACTGCGCGAGTGCGCGATGCAGAGGGAAATGGCACGATACGGCCACGTCGACGGGATGAGCAGTCAGTGGCTTGCCCATCTGGAAATCAGAACTCGGGAAGTACTTGCCCGTGGACGCGAGCCAAAAGTAGTAAGCCTCCATGATCGTATGCGTGAGCTTAGCGATGAGCGGTCGCAACTGCGAGTCGTTGGCAACATCATCGCTGACGTGCTTGAACACGTTCGCGATGATCCATGTGAACACGTCCGTTGCCGTCGAGACGAACTCGACCGTCACGACCCACGCGCGCGATTCGACTTCGACGTGGTCGCCAAAGCGTCGCACTTCGGGACATACACCTTGAATGTACGACAGATAGAGCAGGAAACCAGCGAGCCGTGCGCCATTCTTTTCGAGCACAAACAGCTCCGAGATGCCCTCGATCTGCAACGCGTACCGCAAATCCAGAAGCCCAGACATGTATCGACGATACACAAACACGGGCGACGCGACATCCAGTTCAAATCGCCCCGGAAGCTCCGTGCTCAGAGGGAGCGTCGCAAACACCGATGTCCCATCCGACGTGTCGGCGTTTTTGAGCACGACAAGTCCTTGGCGAGCCGCTTCGGCTTCAAGTGCTGGTACGTCGACATCGTACAGCGTCGTTAGACCCTTGGCGATAGTCCGCTGGATACCGAATGCGAGCAGATCCCACTGTTTGACGGTTCTTGAAGACGAGCCTGCGAAATATGGAGCGAGCACTTCGAGGAGTGGACTGGATTCATCCACCGGGCTATCGGGTGGTAACAGTGGAAGCCGCCGAGGCTTTCGTCGCAGTGTTTCCAGCACTGACACAACGAGCACTTCGAGCAGTTCGTGGTCGAGCACGAGCAATTTCACAAAGCTCGCGCGGTTGAAAAACTGAACACTAAACGTCAAGATCGTCACGCTTGAGCTTCCAACGCCGACAAAGAATTCGCGGTACAGCTGTCGGTAGCAGCGCGTGAATGCGACAGCAAACGCCTTCTTGAAGACCGGGTCGGCCAGTAGCGCCATGAGCAAACTGTGGAGGGCGTCGCTGCCGTGCTTGGGCAAGAACGAGTCGGCAAGAATCACGGCGCGCAGCACGGGGAACTCGTCTTCGTACTGCTTGCCATCTAGATCTTGGGAGGATTCGGCATCCGCGAGCGTGCTCTCGTACGTGTGCGCGATAAACTGTTCGCACACGAGTCGACAAAAGCCGTCCGAGAGGTTGGCCATGGACACGACCCATTGCAGCAGCGTGCTCACTACCGGTGTCTTGGCCTTGTAGTCGCTCGACACGATCGAAGTCACGAGTCCGTGGCGACACATAGCGTCGACTACGTCGATCGCTTCTTCGCGGGTTGCACGCGAGCGGATCACACTCTGCTTTTGCGCAGTCGCCTCGCCCACAATCTTGAGTGTTTGATACTACAACACACATCATTGTCAGCCTTCCCTATTCCAAATGGATATCCCAGCACAAGGCATCGCCACGTACACTGATGGCGGGTAATGCCCGCGTGAGCGCGGTCGCGAACTCCTGGGAGCTCTGCATCTCGTTGAAATGGACCAGCACCGAGTACCGCTGGTCGGCCGGTTCAAAAGCCAGCTTCGCGCGCACGCGGTCGACGTCGCTCGTGTCGATGACGGGCATGGCGCGCGCCTCGGTGATCGTGTGGAGAATGAGCGAGAGCACTTCCCCCAGGCACGCGCGCGCCGACGCGAGCAGCTCGGGCGGAAAGTACACCAATGGATCGACATCATGGGCACCCTACAATCCACCACACAGTAGTGAGAACCCCACGGTCGCTGGTGCGACAGATAAATCCTAGAAAGTACGTACGCGGTGCTGGGTGCAGAATCCGTCCGAGGCCCAGGCCTCGGTGTCACCACAATCGCAGCAGCCGCCGCTGTGGGTATAGTAGAAGAACACTTCGTGGTTTTCGTGGTCGCTCGAAATAAAGCAGTCGTTGCACATGACGCAGGTCTCGTCGACCTGGCACACCTTGCAGTTCCAGGCAATGTCCCCGGGCTTGAACTCGTACGCGCACATGCGCTTGGGCAGCTTCTGGAGGCTTTCGAGCGCCGCTTCGTCCAGTACGCACTCGCGCAGCTCCTGCATTTTGCGGCGTTCCCAGTCTTCGTGGTCGCGTTCGCCCCATGCGCCGGCCGTGAGCATCTCGCGTAGTAGCTCGCGCACGCGACGCAACGGCGCCGACTCGCTCGGCGTATGTTCCTCGTCTTCCACCGCAGGTTCCTGAGCGTGCGCAGCGGCGCTGAGCAGGATCAGTCTTTTGTGAGCGTCGTCGTCGTCGTCGCGGGGGGTCGTCATTTCCGTGTCCATTTTCTCGACGTACATGGGGGCCTGACGCGTCAGCAGCAGCTCATTCGACGCGGAATTGAACGCGCTATCGGGTGGACACGCTGGTTCCATCGTGGAGAGCGATTTGCGCGGTCGGCGTGCCGTCGCGGAGGCTGCGTCAAGCCAGGTCGGTTCTGTTTCGCTCCGCTCGACACGTCGGTCAAAGCGATGCTTCTTGCTGTGGGGGACATGAAGGAAAGACAGGGGTTCAGATCCCCCATTGTGGGTTCGAGTGGTCCCGAAAAGTCCCTAATAGAAGACCAAATTAGGGACTATCCGGGATTGACCGCGAGTTGAAGTCCCGAATTGCAGTCACTCTTTCCCATATGTTTCCCAAATGAAGGTGCCTTTCCAATGAAATCTACCATAACACGGTATAAAGAAGATGGCTACACTTTCAAGAGCTTGAATCGAATGGATGCAATTGGGTGCTTCTTGACGACATGCAAAAAAGAAAGGAATTATACTCTTTCCCCCCCTCACTTCTTCTTGCTCGGTGGCGCCGCAGAGGCAGCCTCGGCGGCCTTGGCCTTGAGCTCGTTCAAGTTCTTTTCGACGCGGTGGTACTGCGACGAGAGCTCTTCGTTCTTGACCATGAGCTCAGCGAGTTTCATCTTGCTGTCGATGAGCTCGCCTTGGAAGTAATCGTTCTCCTTCTCGAGCTCGGCGACGCGGTTTTTCATGGCCGCTTCGAGAGCCTCTTTCTCTTTCAGCTGCTGCTCGATGAGAGCGCGCGCGTCGGCTTTCTGCATCTCTAGACCGGTCACTTGCTGCTCGTGGTCCAACGCCAAACGCTGCTGGTTCTCGAGCGCCTGCTGGAGCGCGGCAGTGCACTCGCGTAGCACTTCTTCGGCTTGAAGCTTGGACGCGCGCAGCTCGTCAAGTTCCTCGCGTAGCTGCACCGTCTCTTGCTTGAGCTCTTCGACCTGGCGCTGCAGATCAGCCTCACGTTCTTCGCCGCTGGCTTCAGTCTGTGCAAGCTTTTGCTCGAGTTCCTCGACTCGCGTCTGTAGCTGGTCGTTTTGAACCTTCAGGTCATCCCAGCGACCCTGCAGTTCTTGGTTTTTCACGATTGCGGCGGCCGCGGCCGCCGTGCTGGACGCGAGTTCGACATCACGGACACGCTCCAGCTCATCCTGCGTCGCCTGAAGCTTCTCCGAGATCTCCCGCACTTGGTCGCGCAGTTCATTAATCGTCACTTGTGCACTCTCAATCTCGAGCCTAGCTCGCGTATTCGCTTCATGTGCGACTTCCAGTTGCTCATTCATTGCCTGGTTCGTGCCCGATAACTGCCCGATCGCGTCCTGAGCATCCTGCATCTCCCGTTGCGCTCGGCTCTGGCTCGACTCGGTTTGCTTGAGCTTCTCGGCGAGCGCGGCCTTTTCGTTCTTGAGCTGCGTGACAATGTGGTCCAAGTGGCTCAGCTGCTGCACGAGCTTCTCGTTTTCATCACGCACTTCGGTCGTCTTGGCGCGGCGGCGACGATCCATTTCGTCCAGCTCGTCCCCGACTTCATTGGTTCTTCTCAACTCAGACTCTTGATCCTCAAGGCGTCGTCGCTGCGAGTCGTTCTCGCTCTCGAGCATCTCCACCTTGCCTTCCAGGCCCTGTAGTTGATGAGTGAGCTGGTCCTTCAGCTTGGTGAGGTCCGCGATCGCACTTCGTTGTTGCTGGTTCTCACTCTTCACGGTGTGGAGTGTCTGCTTGAGCTCGTTGATCTCGGCGATGAGCTGCGTCTCGTGGGCGTCCACGTACTCATTGACCGACGACACTTCCGATCGCTTGGCCTCACAGGGCTCTTCTTCTTTTTCTTCCTCTTGCTCGTGCTGTTCGTCGTCATCACTATCACTGTCACTGTCGCTGTCGTCCGAGTCCTTGCTCTTCTCGCCAACCTCGCCCTGGTCAACTTTATTGACCGTGACCTTGAGCGGTGGTGGAATAACTGCACGGTCTCGCAGGGTCTGCCGGAGCTCGTCCACCTCCTTCAGCAACTCCTGCTTCTCCTCCTTCAGTTTGGTATACCGTAGCGATTCGCCGCGTTGGGCACTGTCACTAGGCGTCCCCCCGCGGTACTCCGTCTCGACCAGTTGCTGCTCGAGCTCGTCCTTCTCAGCCTGTAGCTTCTGGATCGCTTGGTCCTTCTCCGTGACCTTCTTCTCGAGCTTGGCATTGTCACTATCTCTCTGACGTAGCTGCTCCTCGAGGTCCTGCACCGCCTTGTGGAGCTCCTGGTTTTTGCACCGTAGACCGTACATTTCAATTGGGTCGCTAGCGTCATTTGCCGGGTTGGCGCCTCGCAGCACGTCTGACTTGCTGTCGCCATGTGGAGACGTCATGGAGCCGTGCTGGCGGCCGTGGCGGCTGCTCGACATGGACGCGCGGGAGCTCTTGCTATCCAGAGTGATCACGGACATGTCGCTACGGCTTCCGTCAAACGAGACTTCGTCGGCCAGCGATCCCTCGGGTTCGCCCGCGGGACGTGTGGCTCTGCTCGTGGCCTTGGACGCCACGATCGTCAACGACAGCGACGCGCGCGAGTCGTGGCACTTGACTGTCGGTACCTTGATACTCTCCTTGGAGGCGTCGCGGCTGCTTTGCACATGCTCCGACAAGTTGAACTCGAAGGTCGCGACCAGTGAGTCCGTACGCGTGTCAAAGATCTGCACCGTAAAGAGCTTGGGCTGATACAGACCCGTCTTGGCGAGGTACAGCGTACACGTAAAGGGCAAGATGTCGCCCCAGACGATCTCCTTCTTGTCGGCGGCGTAGCACGCGCACTTGGTGACGACCCGTTTCTTGTGGCGCGTGATCACGGCACACATTTCGACGCCAGCGTACGATGCCGGCAGCTGGGCGCTCATGCGGTGGACCGCGAGCTGCACTTTGTAGCCGGTCGCGGTCTTGCCCGTGTGGCGCATTTGCTGGAACAAGTGGTTCATCGTTACGGCAGTGGCGTGTCTTCAAAAAGAGCGAGCAGAAGTGTATGGGGCGGCAGATGACGAGGCGCTTTGCTCCCTCGCGTTGCAGGACTCGCCTTCAGAACTCGACTGCAAGTAGCAATGGCGACGAATGCAGGCCTGGAAGCCCACGCTTCGTTTCTCTGCCTGCTTGTACAGAGATGTCGGTCTCTCTATAGGCGTTGCCACATTCTCAGCCACGCGCATGGAAATAGAAGCACGGGAGAGAGCAGCAGCCAGCGCTGTCCCACGTGGCCCCGTATCCGAAACTGTTGTCTCTTTCTGCGCAGCAGAGGAAGCAGAAGTAGCTTCCCACTTCAACGTCCTAAACACGATTTACAAGATCTAAACATGATTGGATCAGGGCGGTTCGTTGAGCCAAATGATGCTTTCTTGAACCCATTTCAGATACGTTGAAGTATTGCATAGATTGATTGTGGTGTTATGGATGAGAATACCAAAGAGTGAAATACAGGAGACCTTTGCCTCTCTCTCTCTCTCCACCTCTTTCTAACTGGGAGACTTTACGACTAGTAGCCCATGCGCTTCTTCCGTTCGATGGCCTCATACGCGAGCGACCACATGTTCTTGATGGTCTCGTAGTCTTCGCTCGCAAACTTGGCCGCGACAAAGCGCAGCGACGGCACTGTCAGCGAAAAGTAGTGGAGGTTGCCTGGTGTCCAGAGCAGCACTCAGTCAGTTCTTCAGCACCTCCAGTTACCAGAAGGACAAGAACGAACCGTAGCCCTTGTAGATCTTGCTTTTGATGGGCGAGATCTTGTGGTCGCGGCAGAGCCGGAACGACTGGATCTGCGTGTGCACGACGCGCTTCTCGTAGAGCGAGATCACGCACTCGTGGTACGCCGCGCGCGACACAAAGAGCTGCAGGACGTCGAGCTTGGCGCCGCCGTACGCAAAGTACTTGGGCGTCCAGCTCGCATTGCCCGACGTCAAATTGCCCACACTAAACGTGCCATCTACAAACAGCAAACACCAAGCAAGTGAGACACTGGCCAAGAGATCTCGACGTGGAAAAACGTAAACGGTACTGGATATTCTCGACAGCACGTTGCCCTGGGTCGTGTCCTTGTTGACGGCGCCGCGCTGGAAGCGGATGGTCATGGGGCGAGGTGCCGTCTTGATGAGGTCGAGCACGACCATGTACGAGTCTTTGGCGACGCTGCGGTTGTTGATCGCGAGCACCGACGAGCCGATGGTCACGCCGACGCGGTCAGCCGCGCCGTTCTCGACCACGAGCTTGACGACCGCGACCTCGAACCGCCGGTCGTCACGCTTGCCGCTCCACACGTCGACGCGCTCCATGAGCACGCCCAGCTTGCGGCCACTTTCAAAGGTCACCTCATATTCGTTGGGCCCACAGGTCTCGGCTACAGCATCCTCTGAGCCGTTGCTGGACCCGCGTGCCTCGTGACCCCACGAGTTTGTGCGGTTGTCGCCCGACGGCGCAAAGTCATCGTCCAGATTTGACACGGTCTGGCCGGCGAACGCGTCGTTACTGTCCGAGAAGAAGGGCGAATCGTCGTAGGGCGGCGCTGCCGTCCGGATGGACGCCGTGCGGTTCGGCTCGGACGATGGAGCCATGTGCTTGAGCGAGACCTTGGGGGTCGCGTTGGCGTGCTGAAACGCGTTGGTATCAAAGCCCAGCTCAGTACGCGCTGCGTCCTGTGTCTGCCGGGCACGGTTCTGGCGGTCGGCCAACGCTGAGGCCCCACCGCTACCCGTGCGGTCCGCAGTGGAGGTGTCATATCCATTGGCGACAGTCTGCGGCATGCGTGGCGTGTCGGCTCGAGGACTGAATGGATCAAAGTCGGCGATGGTCGACGTCTGCGTCTTGAGCGGCGCCGGTCTCGCCATGGGACCGCTTGGTGCTGTCGCGAACGGATCGGCCGGCTTAGGGTGCAGCAAGTTCTTGATGCTGTCGTACACGACCGGCTCGGCCCCAAACGGGTTCGTGTTGCCCTGTACTTGTTGTTGCGGTGGCGGTGGTGGGGCGGCGCCGAACGGGTTGGTCACGTACTGTTGCTGCTGTTGAGGCATCATACCGAGTCCACCAAACGCCGGCCCACCGGGCTGGGTCATAAACGCCGCACCGGAGTTGTTGGGAAACATCTTGGGCGGCTGCTGCGCGGCCATGGTCTGGAGCGGCGGCCCGCCCATGGGCATGCCCATGCCGAACGGGTTGGACTGTTGCATGCCCTGGTGGTGCGGGTGATGGCCGTACGGCGCCTGTGGCGGCATGCCGCCAAACTGATTGAACGGACCAGCTGCCGGCGCCGCGAGCGGCATAGGCGTCGGCATCGTGGCGTAGCTATGCGCCGTGGCCGCCTGCTTTTGCTTGCCGAGGGGATCGAACGAAGCAAACGGATCGTTCATGTTGGGAAGAAGGAGAGGCGGGTCGGGTGTGTCGGGATCTCCACGAAAACGGGAAATGACTGCCGAGCATCTTGAGGTCGCTCATCTGCAACGGCAGGCGAGCAGTTGGCTGGAGCAAAGATAGATCTGCGTGCCGACTTGAAGAAGAAGGACGAGGAGAGAAACGACCCCGTTGCTTCTCGTCGGTACATACTTTCCACGGTCTAGCATACATGTAATTAGCGCGTGCGAATGAGCAGCCCTCATTCATGGGACAACGCTGGATGGTTATAACGGCCTCAGAAACCTCATTTTAGGAATCCCATAAATGCGATTAGTGAGGAAGCTGAGAGTGTGAGAATGAGCGTCAAGATGCTTCTGAGGTGATGCCGAAGAAGGTGCAATCATCTTGTGCTGCAATATATAACTTATGAAATAGTGCAAATGGATCTCTACCACCCAAAGTCCATGGTGGCCTTGGCGGTCGCACCACCTGAGCCCGTGCGGGTCGTCGTGGTGCCCAGACTGCCGCTGCTCAGCTGGCGCGCCGACCCAGTGATCGTGGCCGCCGACATGCTGCTGTTGCTGTTGAGTTTCTTCTCAAAGTCAGCATCGCTGTCAGCGAAGATCGCACCACCGTCCGCATCAAACGCCGAGGCATGCGGCGAGGTCACCACCTCGTGAGTGGGCTTGGTGGGCTTGGCGGTCTGGCTGTTTCCGCTGCTGCCTGTGCGGCTTGAGCTGCCACTGCTCGAGATGCCGAACGGGTCGGCTTCTTGGAATACTTGCTTGCCCGAGGCAAAGTCCTCCAGCGACGGCGCACGGGATCCACGGTCTCCACTGGACGATGGGGCCATTTCCTTGAGCGAGATCTTGGTGGACGGCTGCGAAAATGCGCCAGCGTTGATGTCCAGCTGCATGCGCTGGGCCTCCTGCGTCTTGCGACGACCGTTGGCAAGACGATCGGCGAGTGCGCTCGACTTGGCACCGCCGCTGGGAGACACGGTCGTCGGCTGCGCCGTCGTCGATGGTGTGGTTTCACCTGGGAATGTGAAGCCCGCGACTGAGATGGTTGGTGCGTGGGGAGGAGGTGCCGGGCCGCCGAACGGATCCACGGCAGCAGACGACGTGGGCGAGCTCACGCTGAGACTGTGGGCCTTGGCGGTGCCGAGGTTCTCGAGAAAGTCCATGCCCGTGTCGTCGCGCATCGCACCCGAGGGCTTGGGTTTCTGCTCGAGCAGGTTCTTGATATTGTCGTACATGATCGGCGCCTGTTGCGGTGGTATGCCACCAGGTGGGGCCATACCCATGCCCATGGCAGGATGACCCATGCCCTGGGGACTCATGCCGGGAGGATCCATGCCGGGAGGACCCATCCCAGGGACACCCATGCCTTGAGGGCCCATGCCTTGAGGGCCCATGCCGCCCATGTTCATCCCCATACCACCGGGCATGCCACCACCCATGCCCATGTTCATCCCCATCCCCATTCCCATTCCCATGTTCATGCCCATGCCTGTCGGACCGCCGAATCCTTGGCCGACCGGGTGCAGCGGCGCAACGGGCGCGGCCGGTGGCCCACCGTACACGGGCGCCGTCTTGGGCTTGTCGATCGGGTTGAGCATCGCAAACGGGTCGTTCATGATGACTGAAAGGAGATCAAGTAAGTGCGTGAGCGTCCCGAGTGGTTTCTGGAAATGGCTTGCTCTGCACCCATCCCGAGAAGCTCACTTTCTGGATCTTATCATCGAGCGCATCTCTCCATCAATAGAGAGAGAGAGGATATGCCCTTCGTACGCGCCGTCGGTCGACGCGAGCTAAATAAAGGCGGCCACGCAGCCAAAGCATGGGATCCCCCGGTGCGAAGAAAGGAGGAAGAGCTTCACCATGGCGCCCTTTGGAGATCGCTGGGGACCCAAATTAAGGTTTTATGCTACACCCAAAGCTAACTGAGAAGCTCTATACCCAATCGCCGCCCAAACCAATTGGGGTGATGTGGCCCTCCCACTCTTGCCCTCTGGTCCACTCTTGGACCGATTATGCCCACAACCATACGAAACCCGAGTCGCGACATACTCGCGATTAGGGGTGCGGGAGACGTGCACAGGACCTCTGATAATCTATACGCACTATCTCATCAGAAGGTTTTTTCGAACACTCTCCACATCAAAACCTGTGAAATATGATATTACAGGTGGATATTATCCATCTGGTCAACGGAGATGGTCACTTTTTTTCCGCCCATCTCCCTTTTTTTGCTCTCTTCACGCCCCAGCTGACTGCCATGCACTCTTCGTCCAATTGCCACGGGATCACCAGAGCTTGCGTGGCAAAAGAATGGACCTGCGCGATGCCACGATCCGCCAGTCCCGCCGAGCTTAGCTTTGGGGGGGGCTGCCTCACATCGTTACTGCTTCTTCCCCCCTTGTCGCGACCGACGGGATCAACAAGTTTTGGCCTGGTCGAAACGCTGGCGATAGCCGCCCAGGTGCAACGGTGGCTGCTCTCCAGCTGGACGGACGACAACGGGGCGCTTGGCCTTTTCGTCCATTTCTTCACCTTCGGCTTGGCGTGCACCTCGATCGAGCATGAGCGAAGGTACAGCCGCGACGACGCTCTCGGCGACCTCCAGCAATCCCGTGTACACGCGGTCTTCGATCGGCAACGCGTCGACCTCGCGCCGCGACTCGCTCAGTGCGGCTTCGACGACGTCGTCGACTCGTCCGCCCCGGAACTCGCTCTCGCGCCAGGACAGCGTCAACAGCAGCAAGCTCACGGCCATGGCCCGCATGGAACAACGCGGCGGCACGAGCACGGCAGCAACCGATCCCTTGACCATGAGCAGCCTCACGGGCCTCAGCGACACGAACCAAAGCCAGAGCGACATTCGCCACTCGCACTACAAGGAAGGCATCCGCCTCGCCGAGATGGGCGACTGGCCCGTGCTCGTGCGGCGGCTGCCCCGCGAGCCGCAGCTCGCGCGCCACAAGGACCACCACGGCATGCTGCCGCTCCACTGGGCGTGCACGGAAGACGACGCCGGCCCGGCGGTCGTGCGCGCGCTGCTCGAGGCATTTCCTGAGGGCGTCATCACGCGCAACAATGCGCAGTACCTGCCCATCCACATTGCCGTGCGCGCCGGTCTCCCGAATGAGACCATCCAGCTCTTGTGCGACGCGCGCCCGAGCTCGCTCTTGGAAGAGACGCCGGCGGGCAAGACGCCGCTGCAGCTCGCGGTCGAGGCCGGCCTCTCGCCCGTGACCGTCAACTTGCTGCGGCGCGCGCAGCACGCGTACGACGACCCGAGCGAAGACAATGACGACGACCGCGACATCGAAGACGCCAAGCGCGCGATCGAAGTGCAGAGCCACTTGCTGCGCGAGAGCATGATGATGGACTTTGGCTCGCAACGAGCGGCCGCGGGTCGCAGCAACTCGACCGTGCACAGCGCCTCGACGCTCAGTGTCGGCCGGCTCCAGTCGCACTCGGTGCTGGGCGCGTTCCCGTCCGAGGCGCGGTCCAGCGCCGCGTGGGCCGATCGCCGCGGCACGGCGAGCTTTGTGGCCCCGAGCACCACGACCTCGACGCGGTCGCTGCCCATCATGCAGTCGGTGAGCTCCTCGGTGAGCACGAGCAGCTCCGTTACAAACAATAACCAGACGGTCGTGCGGTACATGGACACGCTCATGCGCGACAAGCCCGTGGCCGGCGCCAACGACTTTATGATTGACGAAGACGGCGAGATGATGGGCCGGTACACGACCGACGAAGGGTTCCTCCCGCCGCGCAGCTTCATCGTGCCGCCCACGGGCAGCCAGAGCCTAGGCGGCACGCTGGCGTCGTCCTCGGACGTGCTCACACCCACGCGCGCGCCGCCCACGCGCAACACGGAAGGCGATCTCGCCAGCTTCAGCAGCGGCGTCTGCGGCGTGTGCTACAAAAAGTTCGGTGTCTTTCGCAAAAAGTACCAGTGCAAGTCGTGCTGGATGGCCGTGTGCAAAAAGCACGTGGCCAACAAGATTGAGCTGCCCGGCCACAAGAAGAAGCGGTCCGTGTGTGCCGACTGCAACATTCTCCACATGGACACCGGCGCGGCGCCCGTGCTGCCGTCCGTGCCGGGCCACTCGGGCGGCAACCCCGCCCCGGGCTTCCCGCACACACACCCGGGCACGTACTCGATCGTGAACCCGCAGGCGATCGTGCCGACGCGCAGCACGCGGGCCGACTCGCACAAGTCGGGCGGCAGTGCCTTTTCGCGCGGCTCGGTGCTCAGCAACGGCTCGGAGCTGCGCCACACGGTCGCGACCGGCGGAGTGCCGCGCACGACGTCGTCCGTGCGGTTCGCGCCGACGCCGACCCACAGCGAGACCACGAGCAACACGACCAACAACTCCATGGCGCTCGTGCAAAAGCCGTTGCCGCAGCGTCCGGCCGAGCGCTTTGGCAGCGACACGACCGCGAGCCTCACGGAGACGGACCGCAACTCGTCCGAAGTCACGACCGCGCTTCACCAGCGCGTGGCGACGCTCGAAGAGCAAAACAAGGTGCTGCTCAGCCGGCTCGCTGACCAGGAGAAGCAGTACGACGACTGCATGCTGCTGCTCACGCAGACCATGACGCGCGTGGCCGAGATTGAGATGCGCATGCCAGGCCTCAAGTTTACCAACACGGGCTCGGAGCGCGAGTCCGAGGGCGAGTCGAACCCGGCATCGTTTGACTTTGGGTACCCCATGTCGGGGGCCTACAACACCTACGCCATCAAATAAACCAGAAGTCTTGCTCTCGAAAAAGGACTGAGAAGAAGCTAGGAGAGGACGGCGAGGGAGCTGCACAAGCGTCGCATTCTGAGTGTAATATACCGTATCGTATGCACCCATTCCACTCCCGCGCAGTCTCAACTAGGCCAAGGCAGAGATCATTAGCTGAGACCCTTCCATACATGAATTTAACTTTAGTAGACGCCGCGAACTTCAACTTGTCTGGTTTTGTGGCAGCGTCAGTGTCGCTGGCGATCGCACGCTCGCCACGAAATCCACCTGCGATCGACGATGTCGTCTTGCTGCGCGCGTGCCCTGTCTATGGCGAGCCCTCCCGTGGGAAGGACGCCGAGGAATGTGCGGCAGTCCATGAGGCAGTTCACCACGAGGCCAAAAGTTGTGGCATGGAGAGTTGTTGCGGAACGAACGGAGTGCCACCATGAGAAGTTTCAAATGAGATCAAGAAATTCCAAGGCTGTTAAACTCTGCGAGGCAACGATCGAGCAAGTGGTGGCCGGCAAGCCAGGTTACCACGTCGGGTCACAGCACGACGATCGCGGTGCGGTCTTTCCCTTCTTTTTCTTCAATGTGGCTTGCGACCGCGTCCCGTTCTTGGCTGAGTCTCCGCCGCACTTTTCAGCGACGGCACACGGCGGCAGCAGACGCCGCTTACGGAGATCCGAGATGATCGCGTCGATGCGAATGCCCACGTTCCACTCGTCCTGATTAGCGGTGGTGGCCGAGCCATCGCCACTACTTCCATCATCACTCCCATCAGTTCCATCCGTTCCACCACCACCACGCAGTAGATCCACGAGCCACGAGTACCACCCGTCCGTCGTTGACGAGCTTCTCGACCGCGTGCTGCCTGTGCCGGCGTGGTGCAGGGCAATGACTGTGTTGTCTCGCTGGCTGATCACTGGCGAGCCCGACGAGCCCGGTGCCGTGTCAGCATTGTATCGCACACTAATGTTGCTTGTGTCTCCCAGTGAATCGGTGACACGACTGGCTCGGCTGGTCGTTTGGTATAGGTTGGGCACGCGCACGACCGCGGGCTTGCCGTCTTTTGTCCAGGCAATTGCCTTGGGTTCGCCATTCGGATGCTGTGGAACGTAGATCGCCTCGCCGTCCACAGGACCGCTTTCTCGCATCGTCAGGTACCCAAACTTCTTGGCGAGGTCGTCGTCCTCTTGTGCGGACCCATTACGCGTCGTCAGCACTTTCAAGAGGCAGTAATCCAGTGCTCGATTGGCCACGAGGATGTCGACGCTGGTCGCATCGATCTCGCCCACACGCTCGCCCAGACGCCCCGTCGCGTTGCACGTCTTGGACTCGGCCATAAAATCCACGTTAACTTGTCGGCGCTGCTGGCTGCCTGTCGTGTCATTCGCCGGCGCTGGTGTCTGTGCCGTGGGGCTTGTGGTGTTGCGGAGCCGTGTCGACTGGAATGGAGAGGGCGAAACAACGGGGCCGGGGCGTCTCGTCAACTCGTAGAAGCAGTGGTAGTTCGTGATCATGTGGTTCCCGCGGCCGACGAGCCAGCCCGTGCAGAACGTGTAGGACAAACCGCTGGATGGAGAAGACGAATCCGTTGGTGGCTTCGGATCCCTCGCATCATTGGAACCGACGGCTCCGTCCTGGACGGCGAAACGCGTTGGCGAATCAGTGCCAGAGGAATTAGTCGATCGCTGGATGATCAGCCGCGCGACGCCGCGGGATTTGTTGTACCACTCGGGCTTGGACGACTTGAGGCATACGGCCGGCTTCATTTCGTTGCTCGCGCCGACCGTACTCTCGAGTTCGTTGGTCTCCTCCCCTTCACCATTGTTTCGTTTGGTGATCTTTGGGCGGCGGCGGCGGAACGCAAACGAGTACGAGTCAAGCACGACCACGGGGTTGTCCAGTTGCGGTCGGTCGATCGGCAGCACGAGCGTGCGCAGACTCGGCCAGTACTCCAGCGTCACGTGGTCGCCAAACATGAGCAGCGGGTGGTTCCATAAAAAGAGCCGCGGACGCTGCAGAGCGCGCTTGACGATCGACTGGTTGCTGGCCGATACTTCGAGGACCGTGTCGTTCGAGGCATCGCGCATGACCAGGCGGTCGCCTGGAAGCAGGTCCAGTTCGCGAATGTTGACGGCCATGAGTAGCGCACCCGGCTGCCGGATTCGGCGAACCTGAGGAACTTGGCGCCGTGGGAACATCTCGAAGACGTCGTGCGCTTCATGGTCGCCATACTCGTGGACAGAGACTTCCAAGGTTGGGTCGAACGGGACCAAGCGAGAAGCCAAAGGCTCGGGCACAGCCACAGCGAGCGAGAGGCTCAGGAGAAACCAAGCCACGATCTCACTTCCGACCTTCATGGCTTGCGGGGCGAGTGGAAAAGTGCGGAGGGGTTGTGTGCTAGGTCCATTGTCGTCGTGGAGGCTCTGGGTTGACCGTCATGTCCCCGGATCTGCTCTGGATCCACCAGTTGATCGCCGTGTCCCGACCGCAACTGGCGGAGCTTCTCGACACATGGCTACATTCCACTAAGTACGCATCCGGATGCGAACGTAAGAGACCTCAACTTGAGCTTGTCAGCGACTGGAAATGGCGCGTCCCCATTTGCATGCGGCTACTGAGACCGAAAGCGCCGCCCACGAGTCCACAGAGCTGGCCGCGAGTGCGAGGGTGGACGCTGCAGCCAGTGGTGATGTGGGCGATGTGGACTGGAAGACGATCGCACGGCGAGAGCGGAAGCGCCAGCAGCGACAGGAACTACTACGGGCGATGACGCTCGACGAACGCAAGCGGTTCATCCACGAGGAGGGCGAGGAAAAGAGCCACCAGACCGAGCGCATGCAGCGAGCAATGGATGCGGAAGGCGGGCGCGTGAAGCTCGCAATCGATTTGCGGTACGACAGCATCATGAACGACAAGGTGCGAGATTGCGGAGACCTGGTGTTCTTCCCTCTGGTCTCACCTGCTGAAATCGTGAGCAGGAGCTCAATAGTCTGTGCAAGCAGCTCAAGTTTGTCTACGGGTCGGTCAAGATGATGCGCGAGCCGTTCCAGCTTCGGCTCTTCCACTGCAGCGCGCCGCTCAAAGAGTCGCTCGCGAGGTTTAGCGCCGACCGATGGCTCGTGCACTGGCACGACAGCGACGAGCTCACCGACGTTGTGCCGGCCTCGGTGCAGTTCTCTCTCATTTCCTGGCGGGAGGGAGAGGTCTTTTACCTGACGAACCTCTTTGGGATGTAGAGCATTGTCTACTTGTCGCCCGACTCGCCCAACGTCTTGTCATCGCTGGAGGCCGACAAGATGTACGTCATCGGGGGCATCGTCGACAAGTCGAGAAAGAAGGTGCGTCGCCTTGCTCTCTTCAGTGGACTTGGGTGGGCCTCCAACGAGAAAGCGTTGGGTCGTTAGGGAGCGACGCTGCACACCGCTGAGGACGCGGGTGTGACGACCGTACGACTGCCAATCCAAGAGCACATCACCGAACGGCTCGACCACATTCTCAACGTCAACACGGTCGCGGATGTACTCATCCATTTCTACACCCACGGTGACTGGCGGCGCGCGCTCACGGAAGTCTTGCCACTGGTGGGTCTTTTATATCTGAATTGAAGGAAGTGACGGAAAAGACTGATCAAGTGACTCTGTAGCGAAAGCAAAGTGCTGTGGGTCGGCGGTCCATCAAGCGCCAGCAGCAGCGAACGCTTGGGCAACGAAAGGACGACGAGCCGTTGGCAAGGGAGAGCGCTCAAGCGGAGACTGGAGCTGATAGCGATCAAGAACAGTGTGGAGCTGGCAGCGATGAAGAGCAGCGTGGAGCTGGCAGCGATGAAGAGCAGCGTGGAGCTGGCAGCGATGAAGAGCAGCGTGGAGCTGGCAGCGATGAAGAGCAGCGCGCTGCTGACATGATGGAAGTCGCCCTTCAAGTCTAAAATGGAGGGGTCTCCTTCCCCAACTTGCTCACTCATCGTATTTTTATCAACATTGTCTTCTCTGAGGTCTCGGCCATCTTTGTGCACGATTGAAGCGTGTGTTTGTCCAGCGGCCTTAAGGATATCAAGCCAAATTCCATGGCATTTCTCTCTACGACGGGCCGCTTCGGTCCCGATCTCGATCCATGCCGCAAGATCCTTCCAGTGTGTCAATGTCTCTGGGGTCTCGACGCGTATCTTCCCTCCTTCTCAATGGCATTTCTTGGTTTGTCCTCGGTAGAATCCATCGACGTACGACCCCGTGGTCAAGACCATCGCCGACGGTGCACCATTCCGCAGCACAAGTCGGTACGGCACGATCGGATCGCACTGTGACGCACGTCTGGAACTCCATGCGGCGGCGAGCCCCGCTGCCAAACTGCTCGCGGCCGTGGAGACCACGCCCACGTCCATTAACTCACAGCGGAGAAAGACGCCCACGCCCTGGGATTATACGCCGACGGTCCAAGGCCAATTTGCTCGCGTGCTAACGGTGAGCGACCTGGAAGATCGCCGCAAGCAGCGGCTCGATGCCGCCAGACGCACGCAAGCCGGTGCTGTGGTCGCAGAGACCAAGTCGGAGGAGGTGCAGCACCTCGCGCTTGGACGGGGCACCTACGAAGTCGACAAGGATGTGTGGTTCTCGCTCTCTCTCTCTCCTTCAAAAGTCGTCGATAGGACCTCACCACGGTTATGCTTTCTGTTTTCCTCAGTGGAATCTGGTGGCGATTGCTGTCCCTTTTTCGTTCGGCAAGGAGCCGCGCCGCGGCATTCTCGAGTGTTCCGTGGAGGTCAAAGATCTCCACACGGACGCTCGTCGTGTGGCCAAGTACGACAAGAGACTCAGTGTAAGTAGTGCTGCGTCTGCTTCTTGATCCCGGCGGTCGCTGTCTCTCATAACAAACTTCTATAGGCGGATCAGCGACGGCGAAGCGAGACGGCACTGCAACCGTTGCGACGAGCCACGGACACGACGAACGACTCCCCGGAGCTCGCGGCGCTGTCCAAGGAGCTCGCGAGAAGCTACGCAGAGCTGCACCGCAGCGCACTACGGATCGAACGCAAACTCGCGTCGCCCGTGGTCCGCTCAGAGAAGTTTCAACGCTTTGGTGCGTGTGGGCAAGACGTCGAGTCGTTCCGCCGAGGCCCAGGGTCGTACTTGGACCGGGAAGAAGCATCAACGCCGCCGCCCACGGGGGATACTGCTTCCCTCGTGTCCTTGGATGAAGCCCAACGCCAGGAGCTGGAGAGACTGTTGGCAAGAGAGAGCACACGTACCACCAGCCGCAGCACGAGAAAGCCTTCGACGTTTGGTCGCGTCAAGCACCGCGACATGCTCACGTCGATGACGCAGGCAGGCCACCTGAGTGCCGTCGCCGTGGCTGACACGCTGGGCCCTGGCGTGTACGACATGGCGACCTCGGCGTTCCACGTGCCGAGCCACAACCTGCTCTACAAGACGGGAGCGAGCCAGAAGCGAGCAGCTAAGTCGAAGCGCCGACCCAACGCGATCCTCGAGAACCAGGAAAAGGAACCCATAGCCAAGCATGAGATCCGTGAGCGATGGCGTGCCCTCCGTCACGGCCCCGTAATTCATTCTTAATCCACGTTTTGCTTTCGTTAGAACTATCTTCCTAAACTCGATTGAACTCACTCAGCTCACTCGTCGCAGCACGACGGCCCAGTTCGACTCGTCATAGTACGAGTCCTCGACGACGGCGTCCCCGGCGAGAGCGACCAGCGACTCCAACTCGCCTTGCTTGAACATGTGGCAGTACCGCTGAACGACGATGGGCTCAGGCGCCGTGGTCTCTTCTGCCACGTCTTCTTTAGTATCAGCCGTGCCGGCAAACCGCTTGTCGAGGTTCCACGGCACCATAAAGTCCTGCTTGGCCTCGTCAAAGCGGCGCTTCGAGTTGGCCTTTTGCTCGTGGGCCCACGCGTAGATGACGCCGCGGCCGCCCACGCGCAGCACGCGAACGACCTCCTTGACGGCCGTCACACGATGGTGTAAAGTCGACAAGTGGTGAAGCACAGCGATCGACAGTGCCGCGTCACAGCATCGCGACCGAATCGGCACGCTGAGTGCGTCACACACCATGGCATTCAGGCCACGCGCGTGGCAGATCTCGACCAGCTTGCTACTGCGGTCGCCACCGACCACGAGGCTCTGCGTGGCGTCCACGCACTTCATGTACTTGCCATTGCCACAGCCAATGTCAGCAACCCACGCGCCCGGCTCGAGCCCACGCACAAAGGCGGCAACCCGTGGCCACGGGTTGTACCGCGTGCTGCTGAAATGGGTCGCGACCGTCTCGTAGAACTGGTGCACATACTGATGCTCCACGAGCGTCGGCGCAAGCGAGCCACTTTCCTCGTGCTCTTTCTCGGCCTGTGCTTGCCGCGCGAGCAGCCGCTGCTGCTCCCGGTCTTGCGCATCGCATTGCACGGGAAAGTCACACGTGCAGGCCGTGGACTGGACCTTGCGGAACGTAATGGAGACGCGGCGCTGGCGGTCCACGCGTTGGCCGTCGATCACGTCAAAGAGCCGCGGCGGAATCGCGTGGGTCCACTCGTACCGAGACGCGCCCGTCATGACGAGCAGCGACCGCGGCGGCAGCAGCACGCTCTCGACAGGACGACTTTCGTCCGGGTGGCGAAACTCGATGACGATCTCGCTGCCCAGACTGAGCGAGGCAATGGCGTTCGTGAACGCCGAGTGCGTATCAATGTGGGCGGCGATGCCCTGCCCCGGGAGGTACTCGTTCACGGTGATCTGGTCGGGCGTCGCGCCCATGACGCTCGTCGGGATGTCGTCAATGAGCTGCTGAAGAGCCGGGGGCATGGGCTCGGGGAGCGGCTGCGTCTCGTCACAGCGGCGCGTGTCGTAGTTGAACTCGAACCCATAGTGCTGCACCTGGCGGGCCTTGACCGTACGCTTCCAGCGCACGCGGTCGTCACTATCAAAGCCGGTGAGCAGCGCCGTCTCTTGCTCGCGCGTGATGAATTCCTGGAGAAACACGAGCCCGGGGATGCGCGCCGACGGGTCCTCGAGCGAGCGAATCCGCGAAATGTTGGTGACATGCAGGAACGCATCGCGGGCCTCCTTCTCTTTGCGGGGCATGGCAAACTCGACGTACATGATGCGCTGGTTGATGAGCGCACAGGGCGTTTCGTGGAGCTGCTCACGGAGCGACGCAGCGAGCTCGCGCGTCGCGACGTGGACCAATATGACACGCCGCGCCGACTTGCCATAGTGGATACTTTGAATGGCGTCGCTCGGCGCGTCACGCAGAAGCCCCACTAAGTACGGACGCAGCTTGTCCTCGGTGACCAGCGACTCGGGGATGCGGCGGCTCATTGTGCACCGCAGGAAGCAGCTTGGGGAGTCGTCTGTGACGTAGTCTACAACCGAGAGCGGCGTGTTTGCGTCGGCTTGCGGTGGCGGTAGGGAGGCTTCTACAGAGGCTCCGGGGACCAGAGTGGCATGCGCAGACGCGCCGTCGTCTAGAGAGTCCATTGTGTGGATTGCAGCGCCGCACGTGGGGTCCTCTTGTGCACGGACAGCTTCCTGCGGAGACGGTCGCGAGAGCGCAGCAATGCTGAGTCGCTGATCTCCAGTCACAATGCTCCGCGTCTTTGTTGATGGCGTAAATTAGCTTGGTATTCAACCCACACTATAAGCCTAAGCTAATTACGCAAATCTGTGACGTGTGAGCTCCGTCGTTATTGCTGGGCTCCGTTCTCGAGCGGCTTGGTCGCGACGAGGAAGAACCGCTTGAAGTTGAAGAGTGTGCGGCCGTCGCTCTGCTTTGGGTACGCCTGTGCGATGAGCTCTCGGTATTTCGCTTCAAACGCCAGGCCACGCGGCGAGCCGCGGCCACCAAGGGCCTCAATATACGGACCCAGTCCAGTCGAGGCCGTAAAGTCCGCCACGGGGTTCTCGCCCTCCATGATCTGCGCGTACGTCGTGGACCACATGTCGAGTCCGTCGCTGACCGAGTCGCCCAGAAGCTCGCGAACAATTTCGTAGTAAAAGCTCGGTTCTTGCTCGCACGTTACCCATCGCACACTGGCGACGTCCTCGTGCCAGCCGAGCTGCCTTGCCGCTTCGACCATGAGCTGGTGGCTCGGCTGCGCGCGTGTGTCGGGGATCTGGAATGCGACCACACCGCCGGGCTTCAAGAACGAGAAGAGCTTGGGCAGCAGCGCCTTGTGGAGGTCCGCGCTGACCCAGTGGAGAGCAGCGTTCGAGAAGATGAGATCGAGTGGCTCGCTCGGAAGGAAGGATTCGAACGTGGCCTCCTGGTAGTTCAACTGGGTGGCATTGAGGGAGGCGTTCGCCGAGTGGTCGGCTCGGGCACGCTCGAGCATCGACGCTGACGAGTCCACAAAGGTCACGTGTGCCGTGGGCCAGCGCTGCCTACAAAAGACATCCTCGTCTCGTTAGAGTGTGCCAGCGAGGGAGTCGCAAAATAGAAGAACAGTACAGAAATGACGGCGCCATGTTGCCTGTGCCGGCGCCAAGGTCGGCAATGCGGATGCCTCCACCGCCACTGGCGCTGCTCGTCTCGGCTGGCAGCGACGGCACGCGACCGAGCAGCTCGAGCGCCGGACGCAGTCGCAGGCGCTCGAACGCGAGATACTTGGCCGGATGCCACTGTTGTGCTGCACGGGCGACACTCATGATGGTCATTTTCTTCGAGATGATTTGGACGTGGACAGCAACCGCTTGGCGCTTTGTGTTGGAAGTGGAGATTCTAAAGTGAGCTGGGGCCGCTCGCGTGTTTGCTATTGAGCTGCCGCCGTCACAGTTCCTGCGACACAAGCCACGCATCCGTCAGCTGCACTGGGTACTATGGAGTGCGCCGTTTGGGTGCACAGTGTCCCATCGCGCCGCCTGCGTGGCGGCGACTCGGGTGGCACATGTGGCCGGTCTCACCTGTCTGCGGAAATGACGGACGTTCGCGCAGACATCTGGATGCCAACGTTCGTTAGTATAGCTTAGCCTTGAAAACCTTGCCTAATGTGGTCTTTTAGGGCTAGCCCAAGCTAAATTAGAGAGCTACGGGAGCATGTCGTGAATCAATAATTGATCGCCCTCGATGGGGATCCGTCGCGGGCTCGCGTGCACGCTGGCGCTGGCGCCTTGGTTCTGTGCGCTGCATCTGCCTCGCCTCCTGTACGTTCTCTATTCGTGGACGGCGGGCCCTCTCTCCTCCAGCACACAGGAACTGATTGACGCTCTTTCTATGGTAGTGTGGGCGAATCGCTTGAACAAAATGTCGATGCCGCATTGCCCGTCGCCGTCGGCGCCATCGCCGCACTCTCGGTGCTCATCAATATGGCCCTTGTTGACGTCCCCTTATCCCCGTGGCCACATGTACACGTAAAGCGGCGCTGCCTCTGTGGTGAATACGCTCTCCTCAAATTCACCCTTTCTTCCTCGTAGCGTATCGCACGCGGGCTCATCGGACTGCTGGTCGGCACGGTCTTCTTCCACATTTTCATCGTCCTATTCGGCGCGCCCTTTGAAATGTACGTGCAGTTCTCTAAAAGGGTTGTTCGTAACTCACCCCCCTCACTGTATTTCTATGATCCACCTAGACTCGTCCAGCGGACGGCGCTGCTCGCGCTGCTGCTCGCGGCCATGACGACGGTGCCGCTTGCCATGCATATCGGTCTCGCGTGGAAAGACTGGACCGACATTGTACTCAACACCCGGTACGATAGGATCGTAGTGTTTGCTTTACCGTATTGCATCTCGCCATTTATTGCGACTGACAATTTATTGCGCCGATCTTAGTGCGCGCGACGACGTCGAGGTCCACATCGCCAGCGTCGCCATCGCCGCGACGCTCGGCGCGTACCTCGGTGCAATTCCGATCCCGCTCGACTGGGATCGTCCATGGCAGCAGTGGCCGCTCACCTGTGTGTACGGTGCGCTAGGCGGATCGACGCTGGGCCACGTCGTGGGCGTGGTCCTCGCCGAATGGATCAAAAAGCACAAGACGGAATAGCGCAACAAATGCTACGGAGAGAAGAAAAGAAATCTCAGTTCTCTTACCCGATGCCCACCTCCTCTTGTCTCCATCCCCCTACTTGACCGGCGCGCGAGTCGCCTTCGAGGCTGAGTTCTTAACAAACGCAAGGAGCTTGGACTTGGCAAGGTCGCTGGTGTCTTCGTACAGTCGCTCGAGCATCGCCTGGCGGTGCGTGCCGTCGGCGAGCGCCAGGAAATCCGTGATGAATGTCAATACAGTCTCTCGGGCGTCCATGCGAGTACTGAGACAGCGCACGTACTGCGGCATGACACACCCCACGGCGTGGGCTGGGTCATGCTTAATGAGCGCGAGCAGCACCTGGCACAGCGTCTTGGTCGCCGTCTTGGACAGGTCCTCGTGGTGCAAAAGCATGGCCATGGGCTCGGCACATGGCTCGAGCAGTGGCACGCGCGTACCAACTTCGTGAGCTTTCCCCACTACTTGCAAGACCAGCAAAAGAGCTGTCTCGATCTCGCTCCCACTCAGCGAATCGGATCCCTCTGGTGACAACGCAATGCGTTCGAGAAAGCTTCTCACCTGACGCTGGTCCTCGGAGCTCGCCACTGTCTTGTTGCGTGCCGACGCGAGTGTCTGCAGTGCGCTGTGCAAGTGGTCTCGGTTATGCGGATGTTCCAAAACGCCAGCAAAGGTTGCAATCTCGGCCACCGACTCGTAAATGGTCGTGACGGATCGTAAAACCTCGAGACGCTCGGTCGTGAACAGCGCCTCCGTGAGACCTTCGACATTTTCCGAGAGTGCGTCGCTCACAAATGCCAGCAGGCGCGCCACAAGCTGGTAGAATTCCACTGCCTGGTGGTTCGAGATGGTCTCGAGAATGTCAAAAACAAAGCCCAGTAGCACATCTAAGGCCTTGCTGTCGTGGACGACGGACGGCAGCCACATATCGATCACGCGTATAGTCTATGAACAAAAACATCAAAGAGAGAATGAGAATAAAAATCTCACACCGGAAAGGCTCACACAAGACTCACCATTTGAAACACGCCGCTCTTCTGGTACAGCAATGTGAGCGAGATGTCGCCCTTCCATTCTTGCAGTAGAGTCAGCATTCGATTTTGGACCAGCACGCGGTCACGAACTGAGAGCTCTCGCAAACGATCGACGGCATCGTTATGTTCGCGCTTGAGATCTTTGATCGCCTTGTCAATGCCGTCGACCACTCCACCACCCTTCAAGTCGCGACTGGAACGGCCGAGTACGCCAATTTTCTCCTTCCACGATGGGTCCAACACCTGCAAGTGCACGCCCACATCCCGAGGGTTATTGAAGTACAGCGCCTAGCAAAACGAAACTAGTCAGTCAATAGATCCCGTCATAGCAAATCATCGGGAGTGAATACCGCATTACCTCGATGAGTTGGCGACGGATTTGACGATGGTGTGCGAGATAATCGGGTGCCGATGACAGCTGTCCGTCAGCCGAGAGCAACGCGTCTAACACCAATACGAGCGTCGACGGGTGGTTTCCAGCGGCTTCGGCCAGTCGAATGAGGATAGCGACGTTGTCGACGGCTACGCTCAAAGGAGCTTTCTTGTGTCCATCCAACGCGCGAGCCATGACCTCTGCGTCGACCATTAGCGCAACCACATTGTGAACCATGAGGGGGCTCAACGTTGGCGTGAAGTTGCGGGTTTGCCACTGACGAAGCAACGCGTCAACGCAATTGAGAAGGGCTGCCAGCGAGGCCTGCACGTAGCCTCCATTGCGTGAGACGCCACCATCTGAGAGACCGAGCCCTGTTTGTCGAGTTGCCTGCTGGAGAAAGCAGTGCGAAGCTGAAAGCGAATACGATTGCTCGACCATCTCACAAGTCTGCTTGATGAAGTCATGGCAGTCTTCGACGCACGCTTCGGCGCGGCAGGTCGCCGCATGGCCGATCACTTGCACTACCGTGTTGCCGAGTTGTGTCGCACCAGTGCTTGAGTGGCACGCGCCGCGCAAGCAGTGCAGTACAGCGATCCGGCGGGACCACGCGGCGGCTTCAGCTTCTGGGAGGTCTTCACGTCCGTGGCTTTGTAGACATGGTCCAATGACAAGCTCTGTCACCTTCGAGAGCAAGCTCCCACGTGGTCCACCAGAGGTCTCAGCACGTGTCGTAGTCTCACGCAGACTCGGATACGCCTTCTTGAACGCGGTCCAGTCCGACGCCGGGTTGGCTGGAACGTCCGTGATAGGTTTCGGATGCATCACGACGTCGTCTTCATCTTCGTCGAAAGAAAACTTGGGCTTAGTTGTACATTGGACGCGAGAGACATTAAACGATGCAAATCCGCTAGCAAGAAGTGCCTCCTCTTCGCTGGAAACTTGCTGGGAAGCCGATGCGCCAGCTTGTTGCTTAATCCAATCGGAGAGAAAACGCTCGTGCTCGGTCGTCGGTGATGGTGAGAGAGTGGCTGCTGACGAGATCACTACTGCGGCTTCCTGGTTCATTTGCTTTTTCGAAACCGCCTGCATCGCTGTGATCGCCGCCGCTTCATTTGACCGAATCAAATCACACAGTGCGCGTGTCACAGCAGCTCTCGCCATCGTACTCAAGCCGTTCGTTTGCACCAATTCCCATAGCGACTCGGGTGGCGTCGCTTTGACGGCGGCACCCACGAGATGCGGCGAGTCAGCAAAGTGCACCATCTTCTGGAGAAGTTCCGTCGGATACAATCGCCGGTCCTTGGTCGCAATTACGCCCGTGCTGGACAGAATAGCCGTGCTCGAATTATCCTTCTTGACCTTGGGGAACAAACACTCGCTCAGTTTATCATACGCTGCAGATCCGCCATGGGGAGCACAGAGCACGCGGATCGCCCCATGGATCACGGGCAGCGGGAGTTTGATCTCACGAACAGTTGTGGAGCCGTCAGTCGCGTAAAACACCTTGCAGTCCGAGAATCGAACACGCCCAGCACGGTCCCCGTCAGAACGGAGCTGGACAGAAATCACACTCCAAAAAATGTCGGCGAAGATCTCGCACAACTCACGCTGCTGCAGTAAGTGGCACACCACAAACTCGCGCGTCGACAGCAATCGTCCAAAAGTGCCAGCGAGCTGCACCGAGGCATCGGCCGCAGCCCCAGACAGCGATGGCGCACGGTTCTTGGACGACGGCAGGCGGGTCGCGGTATCGGTCGATGGCGGTGGGTCCGCGGCCGCATCCTTCCAGAATGCGTACAAGGCCTTGATACACGAACTCAGCGACGAGACGGTGGATTCGCGATCGAGCAGCAACTCGAGCGCACTAAAGGCCTTGTCACGCACGTGGCTATTGCAAGGTAGCTTGAAAAGTCCAGCGAGCCACTCGAAATTCATTGTCGCATGAATTTCGTCTAGCGTGGTCATGCCTTCCACGAGCCGCAGCGTCGATGAAGCCGAGTCGTCCATGGTCGCGTCGCTCTCGCTTTTCGGTGTTGAGGTGGCACTGTCGAGTGGGTCGACCGAATCGCGCGTGAGGTCAAGGAGGATCTGAGAAGCCACGCGGCGATCGCGCGGACCACCAGAGACGAGGCACTCCAAGTAGTACTGGATGATCTTGGTGGCCGTGTCGACGTGGGTTGCGTCGACAAGGAATTGGTGGAGTTTGCGCTGGAGACGAGGTGCAACTTGTGCCAGTCGTCTCGCCTGCTTGGCCGATGACCCCTCAGATGCCGCGCTGTTGGACGATCCTCGACGCGCCAACAACAAGAGCCTACAAAGGCACTCGTGCGGTAGGTACTGAACGGTATCGAAGTCTTCGCATACAATGTCGGTAATCCACCACGTCGTTTCAGTGCCTCCATCAGCAACGCCGGCGGCGCCGTCCGCCACCATTTCCATCAAAAAATCTTTGGTGCGGCTCTGGCGAAGACGAATGCCCAGGCGGAATTTGCGGTCCAGCACCTTGAGATGCTCAATGATCGCCGGCGGAGGCTGACGCGCCACTCCACGAATCTCAAAGAGCATTAATGGGTCGTCGACGGCAGAAGCGACCGTCACCATCACGTGCTGCTCGTACTCGCGAAGCTGCGCATTGGCCTGCATCAGATCAGTAAAGTTCTCGCGGTGGCCACCGAACAATTCCGGGTCGGGAACGCCACCGCTCACGCTCGGAAACTCGAAGCGACCGGTGATGAGCATTTGCATGATCGCACGCACAGTGGGGAAGCCACGCCAGAGAATGTCACCAACAGTTGTCGGGTTGAACGAGCCCACAATCAGCAGGATCGAACAACAAATCCAAAAGCGACTGGAGTAGCAGAACTCGTGCTCGAGCTTGTGGCCTCCGTTCCACTATGAACAAACAACAATACGATCATGGGTCAATAATCCATATCTCCACACTCAAGACTTTTGTGAATGTAACGCACCACAGTGAGGCGAAGCAAGTCGTCGATGAACGCCGTGCCCGTCACTTCGATACCCAAAACACCACCATTGGCGCTGTAGGTCGCCAGATCGTCCACATGCGATGAACCCCACAGAGCTTCCCGCTGCATGTGGCCTTCGGCAGCACGAAACACGACGGCCTCGAGCGTGCGCAGCACTTCGACACGGTCGACAGACTCGCAGACGGTGAGGAGATTCGTGAGCAGCTCGAGCGTGTCGGGATGGAGCGGAATGTTTTCTTTTGTCGACAAGAAGCACGTTTTGTCGTGCTCGGTCGGCTGCACGTCCGGCGGAATCTCGAGGAACAATAGGCGCTTCACGATGCATTCGTACAGAGACTTCTCAAAGGCTGACTTGCCCGACAAGCCAAACTTCTGGAAAATCTCGTGGCACGACACGAGCGCTTGACGCTGCACGTAGGCGAGCGTTTGCTGGAGCTCTTCTTTCGCTTTCACCGCGATCTTGACTGCCTTGTTGGCGACTGCGAGGTCGCCCTGCGACGGTGCCGAAGCACCCTGAGCATTCGATGCATTCGTTGCACCAGCAGCAGAAACATTCATGCCGACGCCTGTTGCCGTCCCAGCGCTGCTCATGGAACTGACCGACGACGGACTGGCCTTGCCGCTACCGGAAACAGACGGCACTTTGTTCTTGCCAAACGTACTACCGCCGCCCCCAAGTTTCGACCCTCGCGAGTTCTGCGACGAACCTCCTCCCACAACACTTTGAATTGAGCGACGGGGAATGGCCTGTGCGTTCCCCAGCTTTCCGATGCTGCCCATAGGGTTCCCACCACCAGAGTCTTGGCGTGGGCCACCTGTCGACGCGGCGTTAGTTTGTTGGATCTGGAGGCTCTTGACCGCGGCGCCTCGCATCGATACAACAAGCCATACCATTCCGGTCACGAGCGCCATGTAGTCGAGCAGCCGCATATCGGCGTACTTGGCTAATGCGTCCCAGTGGTCGTCATTGCGGAGGATATCCACGCACAGCGTCTTCATGTCAATGTTGTCAAACCCGAGCTGTTTGACAATCTTGCGCACCATGGTTTTCAGACCGGACGCGAGTTCGGACGAGCTCGCAAGGTCTCGAAACACAAAACCAAGCTCCCGGCTCGCAGTGGCGCCGGGGTGGGACGCCGGAATCGTGTAAAATACTTCTTCGGCCGCCGCCAGTGGGGCGGCAGCCGACGAGCGTGAGGACCGGAAAATCTGGTGCAGCATCTTCATATTGTCGACGTCCTTGCCCAAGTTGTTGGGTCGCTCGCGGCTGATCAAGAGGTTCAACGCAAGGCGTAAATAACCTCCGTGCTGGCGAACGAGCTGCGTGATCGTTTCGACTTTGACTTGGAACATTGTTGGCTTAAGCTTGAGCTTGAGTAGAAGATCGACCGTGCGGAGATCGTGGGATTCCATGGTCGTGCAGGCCTGCAATAGGTAGACGATCAGTCAGAGCAAGCAAGCCACACCATAGCACAAGCGCAAAACGTACCGCAACCACTTTTGTGAGAAGCTCTTTCGCGGGGCCCTTCATCGATGGATTTTGAAGCCACGTATCCAGGTTCTCGGCGGCAATGACACGCGCTTCCGGAATGGATACAAAGTCGATCAGAGCAAGTGCCATCGGGCGCATGACCTTGGTCATCGATGATCGCTCCTTCTCGAGCTCATTCAACCGTAGGCGAATGTGCTTCATCGCAAGGTCACGCAGCTCGGATACGTCTTTCCCTTCAATCTCACGGCGGCGCACGAGCTGGGTCGACTCAGTATTGTTGTCAGCCGCGTTGTCCGCCACGCCGATGGTGGTTTTCACGTTCCGCACAAACAAACGGCTAAACTCGTGGTCTACCCACACACGACTATGGAGAGAGTCATCCAAAAAGACTTTGAAGCTGTCCTCAGGCCACGCGGGCGAATCCTATCGACAGCGAGAAATCCAAGAACGCATGAGTCAGTACAGCCTAGTAAATTTTGTCATCCATGCAAGGCTTACCTTCAGAATGTGCAACAAGACATTAGCGATCACCACAGGAAGCGGTATCTCGACCCCTGGCTCACTGCTTCCGAGCGACGGAGCCCCCATCATCGGCGCACTGGAGCCAGTTTTCTTGAGCGCGTCCCCCGATCCGTCCTTGCTCGACGTGCTATAGTGCTTGGATCGCAACAGTCGCAACAGGTACTTTAGCACGGCCGGCTCCTGGAATCGCAGTGGGTTTTCCTTGACTGCACTCAGCAATGCGACTGAGAAGAGTCGATTCGGCGGCTTGTTGTCTTTGATCAGGCTTGAACACGCAGACGATAGAGCCTGCGAATAGAAGTAACCAACCGTTAGGACACCACCCAAGTCAGTCAAATACTAAACCCCAGCATACCTCCATGGTTTCTTGCTCAGTGGAGGCGGCACGTAGCCGCTCGCGCAGCTGTTGAAAAGGAACAATCTCTGCCTCGACTCCGCCGTCACCAGATCCCTTGACAGGCGTCGAATGCACCAACGCATCCATGGAAAGGCCCGAGCGGCGCACAGGCGATGCACTTGGTGTGACCAAAGGCGTTCCTTCACTCTTGCTTTCCTCGGTATCATCATTCTCCACCTCCATGGGCGTCGCCGACGAGGGTGTGCCCGTGCCATCGTCCTTGCCGTGTGCCTGTTCTTCTTCTTCTTCTTCTTCATCTTCTTCGGCGCTTTCCACAATGCGTCTGCGCGATTTCGACGGTGTCATCTTCGCGCTCTTGCCACTGTCTCCGGAGCGCTGGCTGTTTTGCTCTTCGTCTTCCTCGTCGTCGTCGTCTTCCTCTTGGACAGTGTTGCGTCGCGCGGGGCCGCGTCGCGTCGCCGGTTTCGCGGGCGACTTCTTCGCATTCGCAGCGGCAGCACCAGCGCCGCGGCGCGTCACGCGCTTTTCGCTTTCGGCGCCGCTCTTCTCCTCTTCCTCGTCATTGTCGTCGTCGTTTTCCCCGCCGCTTTTCGTGCTCTTCGTCTCGTCGTCTTCGTCGTCCTTTGATCCCCTACGCGTCCTTGCTCCACGAGTCGGCGTTTTCTTTGGCGCAGGAGTTGCATTCTTGATGCGATCGCTCGTGCGACGGCGCTGTCCTTTATTCGCTTTTTCCACCACCACCTCCTCCTCTTCTTCTTCTTCCTCCTCCTCGTCCCCTCCGCTCATGCGCTGGTCCTCCTCCTCTTCCTCCTCCTCGGACTCGTCCTCGTCCTGGACAACGTTCTTGCGTCGCAGCACACGCCGCTCGGACCCGGAGGCCGCGCGCGTCCGCTTCATGTTGCTCTCCCTTGTGGGCGGATTTTCAGCACTGGTTCCGATTTCTAAACGGCGGTATTACTTCCACTAAGTACGACTTAACAGAGTGGTAGTTCAACTAAGTACGAACGTAGCCCCACTCCTTAGCGAAATAGCTCAACACCGAAGCTACGGGCAGCGACGAGGGAGATGGCCTCGGTCGGCGCGAACGCCCACGCGGCGGGAGCCATGGCAACGATACCAAATTCGCGAGATGCGAAGCGATACAACGACGCTTCAATCGTCTCCAGAGACACAGCCAATCGAATGGTGTGGCCGTCGACAAACGCACAAAGCTTTTCTCGAACGACCCCCAACCACCCGAACCTGCCGACGGTCAAAATGGTAAACAAGCTGGTCGCTGCGCACAAGAGACCCGCTGCGTTCATTATTGACTTTCTGCCTTCAATCAGATTCGGCCCCCGGAGACTTACGTGGCGACCCATGACACGATGCCACCACAGCAGCAAGGTAAATACTAGGGGCATTCGTCGGGAACTTGGGATGAATCTGGTCTCTCACTGGACGCTGTGCTCAGTGATCCGAGCGGTTCCGACCTTCGACGTACTGCGCCAGCTTTACCAGCAAACTGACCGCAAGGTGAGAAGTTTCTCTCTCGTGTTACGCTCTCTATGACATGCAGATACTCAAATCAATTGATTGTTCTTGTAGACGACGGGAAAGCGAGACTCGAGTGCCGCGCCCGGTGGGTCGATGCCAGCAGAGCCGCGGCCTGCAAAGACCCCTCGCGCAATTTGAGCAGCCCTGGTGTTTTTCTTTGAGGTGGCCGTCCATTTATTTATCCAACGCTGCCCAGCATACAGCACAGTTTCCACAGTGAAGTCGACGTTTCCGTACCCAGCGATGCTCATCCCATGTCGTCGAGGTCTTCATCCAACCCAGCCAGAGAAGACTCTAGTGCATTGGGCGAAAGCAGATTGTCGGTCCAATTAAGCAACTGATTGACTTCGTCCTCGTCCAGCGAGTCGTCAAGATTCGGCTCCTCATCAGGAATGGCCGACGCCACGGGCTCAGTGTGGTCGACTGACAGAACCAGTGCGTTGGGACGGAGTGGTGGCAACCGCGTTGGATCTGCTATTTCGGTAGTTGTTTGCTGCAATGGGGACGAAGGTGGTCGAGAGGGACTCGTATGGATCGGAGGTAACCGTGTGACCGTCTCAGCCGTTGGTGCTTGCGATATTGGGACCTCGCTCGAGACTGCTGCTGCTACTGCTGGCTGGTCTTGCTGGGACTTCATCCACTTTGCAAACAATTTGCGACGTCGCTCCACGTCTTCTACAGCACTCGTTGCGCCTCCAGCTTTCTTCTTGGTGAGTTTTGAACTCGCCTGCCTTGCGATCGCCCGCCGAGGCTGCACCGCGACGGCTTTGTCCTCGTGGGTTTCTTGGTTACTCTATCCGTCCCGACTCTTGACAGATTCTGCGCGGCTCTGCGTTGATGATACAGTGGAAGCAGTAGTAGACGGGCGAGTGGTGGAACGGCTCTGTGCAGTGAGAGTCGGGCGCCTCGCCTTGCGGGTCCGCGGCGTCGACGAGGTCGTGGCATCGGTCGATTTCTTGGCCATCAGCAGCGCTGGCAGCTTTGCCATCAGCGGCTGCATCAGCTCCCGTATCCTATTTCAATCAATGCTCAAGTACAATCGCTGGAAACGGATGCAACGGAGAGACGCACCGATTATCATCCCCGTCAGGTAGTTGCGCTCGGATGTTGTCTTCCCACTCCTGACGGATCCGCTGGATCGCATCGTCCTGGATCTTGGCAAGCCGGTACTCCTGCCACGGCCCAATGTACATTGTGGCCTCCACCTCGTTCTAGAACCCAGTGAGCCGCCGCCTCGTCATGCTCTTTCTAGCCCTGCACAACGGGGTGTTCCCCCCCTCTATTCTTGGGCCGCTCGTTGAAGCCATTTTGTCACACGTCGCAGATCGGTTACGGTTACACTCGACCCTGTACAAACCTATATCACTTAGGTTTAGATGAAGAGCTCCACAAGGCGCCAACCCCATTTTTTGAATGGAATGGGACTCGAGGCTGCGCGCGCGTCGCTTGAATGCGCCGTCACAGCGCTCTTCACAAAACCGCAGGCGGTACCCACAGATGCGTGTGCTACGTGCGGCGGCTCGCTTACGCTGCCCGCTGCTTGGCGTGCGCTGCGTGATTTTCCAGTGTGCGCTCGCTTCGTCCTCGCCACGTGGAGCCGACTCGCGGCGTCGCTCGCGCCGCTACAAACGCCAAACGAGAAGGCAACCAAGCGAAAGAACGTCGCTCTTAGCAGTGGGGGCGAACTGCGTGTCGCCAGCATGGCGCAGCTCTGCGCACTTCTCTACCAATGCGGACTAGTCGCGGGAAGCACTGTTGACGACAGTGAAGTCGTAGCCTTGGTCGTCCACGCCATGTGCGAACACGGAATCGCAGACAGAGCTGTATTGTGCCGCGTACTCCAGCAATACACGCTGCCGCGGTGTGTGCGTTTTCGGTTGTTCCAGCACGCGTTGTCCGCACAGTCGCAGCAGCAGTCCGACAGCGCGTGGATTGGCGAAGTGGCGCGCGCACTCGCAGAAGAACTCCGTCAAGCGTCGATTGAACCCGTCGCTCATGGTGGACCATCAACATCGCCTGCTCAGAAATCAAGGAAACGAGGCCGCGGGTCAATGGGCAAGTCGACAAAGACGGTGAACGGTACGGTGTGTGACGTGTGCGAGGAAGGACAACGTTCCGACTCGTGCACCACACGCACACCACGAACAGTATTTATCGACTCACTAGAGCAGTGGCTGAAAGTCGGCGCCGGGGACGGGACGGTGGGTGAAGCAGTCGAAGGTCTCGTCGGGGTCCTCAATGCTCCAGAGGTCGTTGTTCTTCTTGAGCGGACCAACGCAGTATCTCCGATCACACGTCCCAGAACGATTCCAAGTAGCCGATCAACTCGGGCAGTACCAAGTCCGAAGATCCGGTGGGATACCTGCGACAGTATTATCGAAACCGCCTGCCCGACAGCATGGTGGAGGCTTGTCTGGCGACGCGAGCGCAGTCGCATGAATCGGTCATCACCGATGGGGACGCTGGATGCACTCGTCGCAGTGTGTGTGATCGCCGATCAGTTTGCGTCTTCGGCTGGGCAGGCGTCGGATTGCGCTGACCACGGCGGTGCAACGACTGGGTTTCGTGTGCTCCGAGCTGTCATGGACCTGTCAATCAAGAGCGCGGACCAAACCGTGGCCATCCTTCGCGCACTCTCAGTTGCCTTGGATCGTAAAACAGCAGCTGCCACCAACGCGGTCTCCAAGGCGTCGCTTCATCAAACTCGCCGACAACTCATTCAGTACGCCCGACAATTTCTGGTGCGCGACGGCACGCACGAGGTTCAAGCTGCGCAAGATACTACTGTACCCACGGCAAAAGGACGAGCCAAACATGCGCCTAGAACGCCATCGCGAGAAGTCCACACGATAGGGTATTTAGTCGATTGCGTGCGACTTGTCCACATCCTCCTCACTGCTGCCTCACACAGTACCGACGTTGAAGGTGGTATGCTCTCCACGCTATGGTTCCAGCTCGTGCTGAAGTTCACAAGCGATGCAAGCGATCACGCCGGGTCTGCCACCGCGCCGCTGTGGTCATCGTTCTTGGATTCGATCGCACAGTGCTGGGAAGAACTCGGCGCCTCGTCTCACCCATGCGCGCGGGCTTTTGAAGCCTTTGTGGTGGAGATGGTCGTGGGCATTCTTGTCTCCGGCGGCACTCGGATCAGCGCTCCCGAAGGCTGCGATATTGAGCCAATCGCCATTCCGCTGGAAGCCACCAGCCAGAGCATGCTGCAGGCCTTGCTCAGTATGATACTGAACGGAGGCGCAAATGACCGGGTCGTTGTCGCCTCTATCTATGGCCTCTTCGTCATCTTCACGCGCCAGCAGCAAGCGCGACTACTACGCAATTCATCGGATGGTGGCATCAGCTTTCCTCGTGTATTGTTCCCATTACTGAGTGCCTGCGGAAACACTACCAGCGAAACCGTAACGGCTCTCGTTGCAAAAGTCCACTCTCGAATCCACACGCAGCGCGAGAGCGCTCGACTCGCTCGAATATTCGTGGTCTTTCTTCGCCAATGGGATAACTACAGCGAGCGCCACAACCCCGATGTCACAACAGGGGTATCTCACCACACTGGAGACAAGCGTGGGATCCTGGCAGCACGGGACCATGGCGTGTGGCAAGACCTTGTGCGGTTCTACGCCTCGGAGCCGACCGACGGGATCGCCCGAGAAACCCCTGCGTTCTTGGCGTATGTATCCGAGTTGCTTCAGAGTGTCGACCCAGACGACTGCCCGTCCGAGCTCGAAGGCAGCCTGTTTAGTGTCGTCACCAAGATCACCAGCACGCTCTCCCAAACCCAAGCCCGTTGTGATCGTGAGATAGTGACCCATTCGGACGAGACGATCGTCCGGTTCCTTCGTGCATTCGACTCGCCCACTTCAGCATCGGACCACGATTGTCACCACCTCATCGAGGTGCTGAAGAGCACAGGAAAATTAGAAGATCTGGCGCTGGCGTTGCGCCGCTGGCTTGGCATTCTCACCAATAGCTCTAGTGCAGTACCCACTGAGACAGCGGCCAAGCTCGTGATGCTCGCGAATCGACTGATCTACTTCTGTAGGTCCGAATTTGAGGCGGTGAAACCACTGCTCGTGCCCATCGACGACTCGCTGCAGTCGGCATTGGAGTTCTACTCCACTTCGTCATCGTCCTCCACATCGCAAGTCTCGGTCGTGCGGCTCAGTGTCATGGTGCGTGCGTACCTCGCGGTCAGCCGAGTGCCTGATCTCGTCGGACTGACAACCGCCATCGTGGATACCGCGCTAACTTCCCCGAGTTCATCCGCTCGCGATGGTCTCCTCAAGCTCCTGCAGGGCTTTGTTGCATTTCTGGTGATGGAAGTGGTCAAAGACAAGCTCCAGACGGCACTGTTACTCGTTGGGGACCGTGTGCATTTGCGTCAAGTTCGAAATGCACTCGCGGTCATTACGAGCGCCCCGGAAATGCTTCGCCCTCGATGGAATTTCATGGCACATGATGTGTTCTCAGTAGCCACAGCGGAACGCTGGCTCACGACACTCTTGCTCGTCGGCGTGACACCTCCGGAATCTATCGCGAAGACATTTTGCAAAACCGTCGAGGCATTGCTGGCGAGTCTCGAGTCGCTTCTGGAACAAGAAGAACCAAGTGACGTCTCCGATGACTCGTTGTTTCGCCACGGATACGCGCTGGACGCGCTGCTTTCCACTGCATTGTTGGCGTTGTTGCCAGCCGACGAGCCCAGTTCAATACGCACGCGGGTTCGCGACATCTCTCACCAGCTGCAGTCTCGCTTACGAGGACTCGACGAGATCCCCGTGGCGGACAACCCTCGGCAAGCCGATAAAGACCACCACCTCCTCTTGGTTACAGGTAGCAAACGATACCTGCGGAATGGTACGCATTCAACCGAGACAGAGTATGCCAGCGGGCTCGTTCGTGTCGACCGAACACGACTCCAAGGGCTCGAGACCGCACCATCAAACCCGCAAGGATGGACCAGAATAGTGGATCTGACTGAAGCCGAAGAAGTCTCCGTGTTTGGGAGAACAAGGTCTGGTGATAGGACGACACGGTGCTATTTGGCATTTTCGTCGTGGCTGAAGAGTGCTTTGTTGGCCCAGCGACAATTCTCGGCAGTGAGGACGAGCGTCCGAGCCAGTGGCGTGTGGGAGAACGTGTTCACTGATACGGTGCTTCAGTTCTACCTCCCTGTCCAGTTTTACGGCGACATGGACGCCCTCGTATCCGAGTGGCTGACGACGTGGATTCAGCTGTGTCTTTCGATCGGTCACTGGATTGACCTCCTCCCTTTTCAGCGTTCGATCCTTCTGCAACATCTCGCCGTGTGTTCCCCATGGAGCCATCTCATACACTGTGCACGTTCGCTGACGAAAGAGAACATCCCTGCAACTGTGGGGAGGGAGATTATGCACCACATCGTTGGCGCACTCGACATGGTCGTGCTAAGTTCGACGCGTAGTCTCCCCGGTGATGCAGTCCGCGCCATGGCTGACGACCTCATGGTCTTGATGGAGCAGCTGCAGCTCGTGTCTATCGATTCGACGCACTACCTCACAATCGTGGCGCCGCTTCTCGAAGCGTTTGTGCGTGTCAGCTTGTTGACGTCCACTCGTGATCCCAATGGTCAAGCGACTGTGATGGATGATGTCCACCGCATCGGTATCTTCGTGCACCGGGTGCTTGCGCGATCGCACACCATGGGTACGTGGTGGAGTGAACTGCTTGCGACCTGGACGCGGCAGCTCTCTCACCTGAACCGCCGGGACGCCCCTCGCATTATCGAGGCACTAGTTTGGAAGAAGCGGTTCGATGGTGCTGGTGAAGAAGTTGTTAGTGATTAAACTCAAGAACCAAGAGTGTGTCTTCGTTTGGGAAGCATCTTCTGTCGCCGATGCAAGTGTGGCCACCAACCAGTCAAAGCCAACAGCACAAGATCTAGGTGAGAAAGCCGACGGCTTTGAACTGCCTCTCAACAAGACAAGCGAGAGCAAGCCGGTACCAGATGAAGGCAAGCCAAGACGATACAATGGACTGGAACGTTTCGGAGATGGTGTTGCTATACTGGGTGTTGTCGATTGACTAAGGTCGTCGAAATCGGTCGTACAGGTGGACGATCGCGAGCGGGATCGCCACAGTATACTGTAAATCAGGTCGAGCTCGAGTCAGAGGAGCAGTGGTGAGACCAACTGGTTGGTTTATCACGGCCACGCCAAGGCAGCTGCTCTCACCCACTTGTGAACGTCTACACGGCACACCTGGCAACAGTGCCTGGCCAGGGAGCGAGCCAGCTAGCTGGCTATGGTCCAGTCCATTGTAGTCTGATTAATGTGTGTTTGATGCCCTACTGAGAATAAAAGTAATGGGACTCTTCCCACACCTAACGATGATCCCCGCACGTCCTCTCGCTGCTGATTGCCAACTCTCCAAGGTCCATCGGCACTCGTGCGGACAATGCACCTCTTCATTTGACAAGTGGAGATCTATTCGATTGCAAGTGACGGTTGAAGCGACGGCAGTTGGCGAGTCTCTGCCAAGGGGGTATCTTCGCCTTCGGCATTCTCGTGCTTCTGTTCATCATCCTCATCTTCTTCTGCTTCTTCGAGCTCCTGATCCTCGTCGTCGTCGCCCTCTTCGGGGTCGAGTGCCAATGCCGCGAGATCCAGCTGCGCGAGCTTGGCCGTGAGAGTGCGATGCGAATCGCCCGACGGCCAGTAGTTCTGACGCTGGTTCGAGACAAACTCAAAGTCATGGACGACGCCGCCCGTGGTGTTGGCAGCAATCGCTGCCTCGTCAGTGGGATTGGGCGAAGGTAGTTGAGCCCTCGAGGTCTTTCGTTTGGGCGACCCGTGCTTGGAGGTCTTGCGGATGGCGCGAGAGGATGGGCTGGGCGGTAGTGAGGGGACCCGAAGCAATGGCTTCTCTTCAGGACTGTCGTCTTTCATGGCTACTCCACTGGGAGATTGATCCCACGCCTGTGCCAAGTACGCGGGCAGTATCGCTGCCCGTACAGGCGAATCCTCAGCGGCGTGTTCATTGCCTGCGTCGTCGACCGAGTCGCCTCTAATCGATGGAGGTCCGTCGTAGCTGAGCTGGGCAATCGACGCTAACTGCGCTGTGCTGCACGAGCTCGACATTGATGAGAGCGAGAGCCGCCGCGACCGGCGTCGTGGCGAGCCTATAGCGCGATGGAACGGCACTTCGTCGTCAAACTCCGTCAGCTCGAGCTGCGTATACTGTCTCTCTTCCAGCGAGTGGACCATCGTCGGGATCATAGGCGGCTGCTGGTGACGGATGACTAGACACATGTACAGAACGCCATCAACAACAGAGTCGCCAACTCCTCAGCAATGGCATGAACGTACGTGGCCACACGAGGTCTTTAAAGAATGGGTGCGACTTGATGAGCAGCGGGTCCTTAAGCCGTTTGTCCATGTTTTTCGCGAGCAGCTTTTCAATGAGGTCCCTGCAGGCTGCACTCACAGGCACGTCGGGCGGGAACTCGATCTCTTCGCTAATGTCGAGAATGTTCTCGAGTGTCTGGAGTTGGGTCGCGCCCCTGAACGGTGTGACGCCATATATCATTTCGTACAGCAAAATGCCAAACGCCCACCAATCCACTGAGCCCACGTAGCCTTCCTCGGAGATGATCTCGGGCGCTACGTACTCGTGCGTTCCGACAAACGACGTGCGCTTCTCGCCGAGGTTCATGTGCGACTCCGTGTCCATGTGCGGGTATCCTTCCAGTGGTGGCATGGACACACACGGACACGAGAAGCGGCGCTTCCGTTGAGCCGGGCCAGAAGCAGCAGCCCTAGCACTCTTGGAGGTCGGGCTCGCGACCACGGCGACAATGTGGCGGTTCGTGAGGTGGCGCTCACGCATGCGAAACCAGAGATCGGGGTCCGTCGTGCTAATCGTGGGCGAAAGTGGTACGTGGGGCTCTCGCTTCTTGGAGGTGGTGCTTGTTCGACCCACAAGCGGCTGTGCCGCCGGTTGGACTTCGTGGGCCAAGTCAAAGTCCGATAACATGACATGGCCGCTCTCGTGGACGAGAATATTCTCGGGCTTGAGATCGCGGTAGATGATGCCGATCAAGTGCAGGTACTCGAGCGCGATCAGCACTTCGGCCGCGTAGAACTTGGCGTGGGCTTCGCGGAAGCGGTGGTTCTCTTGGCTGCGCAGAAACGAGAAGAGCTCGCCACCCGCGCAGTACTTCCCCATAGAAAGGTGGTGAGACCGAGAAGCCGGCCTAGACAGTTCAAAAGAAGCGGAGAGTCGTACCTGCATGACGAGGTAGAAGTAGTGGGCCGTCTGGAAGCAGTAGTGGAGCGTCACGACAAACGGGTGGTCGGCCACGGAGAGGATCTGCCGCTCCGTGAGGACCCGCTGCACGCGGTTGCGCTTGACGAGCTCGCTCTTCTTGACGACCTTCATGGCATAGTACGCTTCTGGGCCGAGTTCCTAGCTCACAAGGGAGACCAATAATGTCAGTCAGTACCGTTCCCCACCCAAGTCAAACGATTGGGAGGATTGTGAAATCAGACCACAGTGCGCACGAGGTAGACGCGTCCTGTAGAGCCGGCGCCGAGCACTCGGAGCTTTTCAAAGTTGCCGGGACCGACACGCGGCGCCGACGGGATCGGCTGGGCGACGACTGGACTCTGTAGCAACGGCTCGGTGCTGGCGTTTGGCACCAATGCACAGGGGTCAGTGAGCTGGATCTCTGTCGCGTCGATTTCGTCCCCCACTGCGATCGATGAGAAGCTCGAGTGTTTCTTGCGCATCGCCGGCGAGCGGCGCATGCTGTCGGTTCTCGAGGCCGACATGGATGGAGAAAGCGGCGTGGCCATAGTGGAACGGACGAGGCTCTTTTTCTTGCGTGTGAGGCGTCGTACCGAAGATGGATTGCAATGCAAGTGTGGCGGTCGCAACCAGACCCAGTGGATCAGCGAGACTGGCAAACAAGAAGGGCAAGAAGGGCAAGAAGGGCAAGAAGGGCAAGAAGGGCAATCAGACCCCACACCTATTTGAGCTATTCGTAGCGTCTCGAGCAGGCACGCTGGAACGAGCGCCATGCGCAATAAATAAATAAAATTCACCGGGTCGCGTTTGTTTCCAGTACAGCGTGAGTGAAAGCAGAGAGCCTGATACTTGACAATCCGCATCATTTCCAGCGAGAAAGGCTACGGGCTCAGGAAAACCGAGATGGACTGTGTGCTCGCTCATCTGTTTGATCGTATAGATGGCTCTATTGGCGCCCTGCTGTGTCTTGCTGCTGCTCTTCTCGTTGCTGCTGCAGTTCACGTTGCTTCATGCGGTCGCGCTTGATGTCGCGGATGACGCCGGCGCGCATGACCTGTCAGAGATGCTGTCAGTTTCTCGTTACTGGCGGACGCCATCGAAGCCCCCACTCTGAGACCCACCTGCTTCTCCGTGCGCTGCTGGTTGTGCGCATAGTACACGGCGTACGCGGCGCCCGTGATGACCGTCGTGAGCGTGATGAGCGGCGCTCTCGACGCCAGCGACCTCGCCATGACTGTGGGGTCGGCTTGTGTGCAAGAGATCCCAACCTTCGATTGATGGGCGACAAGCTCGTTCTCTACTAAGTACGATTTATAAGACAATTGATTGGTTAAAATACTCCAGAAGATCTATGTTTTGACCAATGAAATGAGTTCGTAGCTCCTGGAACGGCCCGTGAAACGACAAATTGGCGCGAGCGCAAATTGCGAAGCAACATGGTCGTCTGTCCTCCATTTAATTGCGCCACGAGGGCTCGCGCGACCAGCGTGGCTCGCTTCTGAGTTAATTCGCCTCGTACCTCTCGACAGCTAGCTTAGCGAACCTCACGCACAGCCTCTGTACCACAAGAATGAACGGCGACGACGCCCGCACCGAATCTGCTCTTCTGTCGCCTGTGGAATCGAGCCGGACGCTTTCTCGGCTCCTTGCAAAGGCGCTCCCACCGACGCTGGATAGAGTATCCTCTCGGCCTCAGGTGCAGCACACACGCGTGCCATCACTGCGGCGGATGGAAAGCGGTCGAACCGCCGAGCCATTGCCGTCCTCGTCACAGTCGCCGAAGCGTCCGTCCACAGCAGTGGCCGCCACGACCCACAGCCGCATCCACCAGGCACTGCGCCGCAGCGAGAGTGAATTTGTATTCTCGTCCAAGCGAACAACTATGGACGGCATTCTGTATTCCTCCCGGTTCCAGCAGACCGCACTCGCTCGACCGGCGTCATCGCAGCCGCGTGTGAAACTAGGCAAGAGAATCACGAACTCGATGACACGAGACAGCACGACGGACCCAGCGACGGCATCTCCACTGCGGCCAGTCTCTGCGATACAGCAACGCCCGTTCGTACACTCCGCATCGTCGGTGAACCCCTCTGAACCACCGACAACTAATGTTGACCACAATGATAAACCGTTACGTTCGTCGGCACCTCCCCAGCGGCGACTGCACCACGAAAACACGACTGTCGCAGTGGCTGACACGCAGGCACCAAGCGTACCAGAGACCACGGTGGTGGTGGCTGCTCGCCATCACGACGACGCCGCGTACGTGCAGCGCAAGCGGCGGTGTGCACGTACGTTCGAGGAGATGATTTTCGCGCGGATACAGGCCACGACGCTCAGCAAGAAGCTATCGCCCGAAGACGATGGCGACGCGATGGCCTCAAGCAATCAAGCTCAGGACGCCGACGCAAGCGGCCACGCAGGCATCGACAAGCTGCTGGCCAACGGCATTATCCCCTCGCTGCTCTCGCTCGGCTCGCTGTCGGACCAGGCGACCCAGTCGCATTGCTGTCGCTCGCTGTACTATCTCTCTCGCGTCAACGCGGCGCGCAAGCCCATGGTCGCGCACGGCGTTATCGCGACCATTAAGCAGCTCGCGCGCACGGCGACCGCCATGGCGCGCCAGGACCTCGCGGCGACGCTGTGCCATTTGTGTGAGGAATGTGACCAGATTGAGACGCTCCTGTTTGAAGGCATTGACCGCTGTCTCGTGCGGCTCGTGGCACTGCCGCATGCCGAGACCAAGCGCATTTGCGCGCTCACGGTGCTCAACATTTCGTCGGACGCTTCCAAGATCAAGCACTTTGTCGAGCCCTTTGCGCAGCTGCTGATCACGTCGACCAAGAGCAGCTATGGCCACACGGCCGCCTCCGGGTACCTTCTCAAGGCCGTGTACAACGTCGCACGGCTGCCCATGTTCCACGCGTCGCTGCTCGGCGAGAACATCCCGCGGTTTCTCGCGGCGCAGATCCCGCATGTCGCGCACGACATTCAGATCCTCGCACTGCAGGCGCTTGTCTCGCTTTGCGACGCCAAGCCCAACCGCGCGCAGATATTGTCGCAGGCCTTTTGCAAGCTGCTCGAGCAAATGGTTACGGTGGACAACTTCGAGGTCCAGGAGACGGCGCTGCTGGTCGTGCTGCTCTTGTCCCAAGACGACGGTGCCCGCATTAAGCTATGCAACTGGATCCCCGTGGCGACGCTCATCGCGACCGCCTCGGCTCACCTGCAGAGCTATGTCTCGTCAACTACGACCACGACCACGACCACAGAGCCGGAAAAGCCTCTTCTCGTGTTCCTCGACTCGTGTATTCTGCGGAACCTCTGCGACAGCGTGCTCACGCACCATGAGCTGCTCGAGGAAGACGCGCTGCCGCTGCTGCTCGCCATGAGCCGCGTGGCTGACCACGACATCAAGTCGAACGCCGTATGCGCGCTCGTCTCGATCATCGCGAGCTCGCCCGACGAGTCGGCCGCGTTCGTCGTCGCGATGCTCGACGAGCTCATCACGCTCACGCGCTCCACGCAGCTGCGCATCTGCGTGTTTGCGGTCGGCGCCGTATACAATGTTGCCTGTAACGACGACTGCCTGCCCATGCTGGTGCAGTCCTCGGAGCTGCTGGATTGTCTCTTGGAGCTAGCACGTGACGGAGATGCGACGAAGCACAGCGTCGCCGAGCTGACGGCCGCCGTGATCTACCGTCTGCTCACACAAGAGGACCAAGAACCGGCGACGCGGCTGCTACAACGCGGCTTCTTCCCCGCGCTCGTGCGGCTCGTGCGCGTGTTCCCCTCGGCGAGACCGTACGCGCTGCAGGCACTGTACTTGCTGGCGTCGAGCGAGCAGGGCACGGCGGCGCCTCTGTTTCCTCACGGCTCGGACGATATCTGGGATCTCGTGTGCGCACTCAACTACGACGACACTGACGCCCGCGAGGATCGCACGAAGGTAAAGGCGAGTGATGTCGCCACGGCACGCAGCGCCGTATCGCTCGTGGCCGAGCTCGCGCGCCAGCGTGTGAACCACAGCTTCTTGGTGCGCAATGGCGCCGTCTTTCGGTTCCTTAAGAGCCTGCGACGCGTGGCGCGACTGCCCAGTGAGCTCACGCAGCTGAGTGGCATCGACCGCCGCGAGTCGGCTCTCCACGACGATGAGACCATTGCCATGAACAGTGCGTATGTGTTTTACTCGCTGGCGGTCGCCCACGACGGCTGCGAGCAGCTCATTCGCGCGCACGGCATCGAAGAGCTCATCCACATTGCGCGCACGGTCAAGCTCGCCGATAGCACGGTCACCCACCGCGTCAAGGAGCTCGTCATGATGACGCTGTGTCGCGTGTCGTCGTTTCTCGGGCTCGAAGTCAGGCTCATTGAGCACGGCGCGATCGATGCCGTGCTCGTGCTCGCGCTCGTGTCTTCGGCTGACAGCACGGCCATCAAGGCGCTGTGCGTCAAGACGCTGGCCAACTGCCTTGTCGCCAAGATCTGCGCGCGACCCCTCATTGAGCACGGCGTGATCTGGGCGCTCGCGTCGCTCGCGGTCGTCGACTCGCCCGAGACACGGGCCGCGTGCGCCGTGTCGCTCTGTAACCTCGCGACTGTACCGCATATGCTGTTGCGCTTTCTCGACGCCGGCGCACCGCGAGCGCTTGTGCACCTACTGCAAAAGAGCGAGCACGACCCGGCCACGGCGCTTGTCGTGGTTAAGGCGATCGCCAACCTCGTCGCGCACGACAAGCTCTGCCTCGCGTTTGTCAACGACGACATTGAAAAGCACTTGGGTGTGTTCTTCGCGAGCCCCGCGAGCTGCGACGAGATGCGGCAGCTCGCCGCCATGGTGTTGCTGCGCGTCACGAGTGCCAATGACGCTGTGGTCTCGCTGGACCATCTCCGCCACGGCGTGTTCGTGTGGATGGAGGAGATCATCACGATGGAGGACGAAGCGCTCGTCAAGAACTGTCTGCTCACGGTCCACGATCTCACGTGCTCGTCGACGATCGACGTCGCTGAGCTTGACGTGGACCACATTTTGCGCATCGTGGTCCAGGTCGTGCGGCGCCACGTGCGCAGCGACGACGTGCTCACGCTCTGTCTCTGGATTCTCTACAATCTCTCGTGCCAGCACAGCGTGCTCGCGCAACTCGTGCGGCCCGAGATCCTGGCGTTTCTGAGAGACCATGTCCCGAGTGGGTCGTCGCTGCCATTCCCATCCACGGCCGCCACGCCCGACAACACCCCGCTCCTGCAGTCGGCGGGGGTGGTGGTACCAGTGGCCCAGCAACTGGACGCCAAGCTATGCGGTTTTATCCTCCACAATCTCAGTTGCGCGCAAGACAACCACGACGTGCTCGCGTCGCTTGTAAACGCGCGCTGTGTCGCAATGCTCTGCGATCTCTACGTGCAGCGAGACGACCTCAAAGAGACATGTGCCGTGGCGGCCTGCAATCTCGCCGTGGGCCGCGTCAACTCGACGCGCGTCGTCGACGATCGCGCCGGTGAGATGGTGATCCACTTCGTGTGCAGCGACCTCGTGCACCGATGCCACTACCGACTCGTGTCGGTGGCCATCCGCAAAATAGTAAATGCACCCGGGAACCAGGCGCGGCTTCTCGACCGCGGGATCGCGCGTGCGATCGTGCGTCTGTTGGAACGCGTCTTGGTGGAAACCGCGTGCGCCGACGGCGAGACGACGCGGAATCTTGTGGCGTCGCTGTGTGTGCTCTCCAAGTGCGGCTCTCACTTGCCACGTCTGCTGAAGGACGGCACGCTGCCCATCGTGATTGCAGTGAGCGAAGTCAAGTGCGTTGTTGGCGGGACCAGTGCGATGAGCAGTGAGATCCTGTCGTACTGCTTTGAGATTCTCTCCGAGCTCTGCTCGATCGACTTTGAAGCGTACATCAAGAAGGGAGACAAGGCGGACGGCGAGATTAATGTAGTCAACACGCTCACATGGCTGTCGGAGCTGCACCAGCTCACGAGCCAGACAAATCCCGTGGCGGTCGCGAGCGCGCTGTGCTATTATGACCGCGGCGATGGCTCGACCAAGGCGTTGGCTTTTGCGCAACTGCTCACGTGCATGAAGAAGACGCCGACGTCCACCAACAGCGTCAAGAAGAACCTGGAACTGCAGGCCACGTTCCAGGTCCCGGCTCGAAAGTGGATGCCCGATGCGACGGCCACGCCGCGCGAGCCGCCACCGCTCGAGTGCTACGAGATCCCACTCACGGAAGGCTCGCAGACCATGCCCGATGAAATCAAGCAGCGCATCAAGGGACTACCGACGATCGGGAAAGAACTGCTTGAGCGGGACGAGCGATTCGAGTCGGAGGCCGCAGTTGCAGTCGCGATCGTGGCGCAGCAGCAGCCCAATAACGGGTCGCCTTCGCCCGCGCCGGACGGGACAGAATCATCAGCACGTGGTGGCTCTCTTTCCAAAGCCATCGAAGGTGCGACTGCACTCGCCAGCTCTCGTCACCGACCGACGCCCAAGAAGCAGCTCCAGCGCGGCCTCGCTGGCCGCAACTTGGCGCTCACGACCTCGACATCGCTGCTGTTGCCATGATTGATCCCAGCATGGCTACACTTTGATTGCGCGCGTCACAGATATTCTGTCCTAGTGTACTCTATCAGGTACTAAACTAGTACATGATACGGTCAACCTCTCAACTATCCGCGCGTCTCTTGTGATCCCGTGGCCGAGTCCCTGAGTCAGTAAGCGACTGGCAGTGGTGATGACCATGGCGCTGCCGTGCAGTCTGTCTGTCTGTCTGCCTATCAGCCCTCGTCCGAATACCAGATAGACACGGCCGATCGCCCCGAGTGGGTTTTTCATGGCTGGAAAGTTCAGTGTAGTGCGCTCGTTAGTATTCGCATACACAGGTACGACGGTACGATCATTAGGCGCCACTCTGGGCAGTCGCAAGTGGCTTCCCTCTATTAGAGCATATAGAACCTACCCGCCTGTATCGGTTTAGACGGGGAGCTCCCCATCCATCTGGGATTTTTTCTCCTCCGCATGGTGGTGGCGTCGTCCAGCAAGTAGTACTGTTGGGGATCAGGAAGGAACGCGCGCTTCCTCTTCCGCCGCCGTCTTATTTCCCATCCCCGGCGTGACGTCGCGAAGCTCGAGGCTTCTGTAGCTCCCCGCGCCTCCTCCTTCCGTGCTGCGGGCGACCCTGTCATGAGGGCCGTGGCATCTGCGCTCGTCGCGGGCGTGGCGCTGGCTGCGCGCGCCGTCGCCGCGCTCAGCGAGTCGGCGGACGCGCTCGACGCCGCGTCGCGGCTGCGGCGTGACGCCGTCCACCGGCGGCTCGCGACGCCGTCCGAGGGCTACAACTTCATGTTCTACTTTGTCATTGGCGCCATGATGCTCACGTGCCTCATCTACAACATTTTTTTCAAGCACAAAATGGAGGTCGGGTTCTTGCGCCACAATGCGCTGCCCGAGACCATGCTGCGCCAGGACGTGATCGCGAGCGATCTCGAGATGACGCGCCTCTGGGAGTGCGAAGTGTGCAACTTCAAGAGCTACGACGCCCACCAGACCTGCATGCTCTGCGGCACCGAGCGCAGTACGTACTGGAGCAGTTCTCATGGCAGTTCCCTGGCAGTACAATTAATCGGTGCTTTATCTGGACAGCATTCCACTTTGTGGACAAGGCCGGCGGCGATGCCACGCCAGACGCGAACCACAAGTACGTTCTGTATGAAGGCACGCCCAAGTCGGCGGCCAAGGCCGCGACCGCGGCGGCCGTGAACACTGCGCGCGGCCACAAGCTCAGCCGTGACGCTGTCAAGCTCAAGCTGAGTGCACTCAACTTGCGCCAGCAGTCGGCGCGCCGTCGCCATGACTGGATCCGCAAGCGCAACGACGACGGGCAGCTCGTGTGGGTGCGCCAAAAGAACACGCTCGACCGCAAGATCCTCAAGAGTCTCTCGCTGCGACGCACGTCATCGGCGTCGTCGCTGCGCGAGTCGGTGTGCTCGACGAGCAGTGTCGGCTCGGTCGGTGTCGTCTCGCGGTTTGTCGTCACGCCCAAGAACCCGACCGGTCGCATCGAACTCGAGTACCCGGACGGCGCGTCAGCAGAGCGGTGCTCGGAAGGCTCGTCGCAGTTCACGCCCGACGAGCTGGACAAGGTCGGGTCGCTACCGTTCCAGCAGAAGCACGCGTGGTTTGTGCAGCACACGGCTGCGCTCGAAGTGCCATGGGAATACGGCCACTTGCTGCTCGAGATCGACCGCGACAACTTGCTCCACAACTCGTGCGAGCAGCTCCTGTGGGCGTCGCCCGACCAGCTCCACCAGTCGCTGCGCATCAAGTTTGCCAATGAGCCGGGCGTCGATGCTGGCGGTCTCGTGCGTGAGTGGTTTACGCTCATGACGAAAGAGGTCTTTGACGATGCCACGGGTCTCTTTTACACGAGCGGCAATGGCGACTCGCTCATGGTGAACCCGGCGTCCAGCGAAGCGAGCGTCGACCACTTGATGGTACGGTCTCACTTATCGAGGCTTTCCTCTCCCTCTCTCTTGCCCCCTACTTTGTGGCTCACCCTCTCTCGTGTGTTGCAGTACTACCAAGCCATCGGCCGCTTCATTGGCCGCGCGCTGTTTGAAGGCATCTTGGTCGATGCACACCTTGCACTGCCCATCTGCAAGCACTTGCTGGGCATTCCCATTACGTTTTCCGACTTGGAGTTTGTCGACAATGACTTGTACAAGAACCTCAAGTGGCTCCGCGAGAACACGGGCGTCGAGTCGCTCGCCCTCGACTTTACGTACGTCTGCCTACCTCTTCTCTAATGGTGTGTGACCAAAGACTGATGAATGAATGGGTGATTTCACAGGGTCACGGTGGACCAGTACTCGGACAAGTCCAAGATTGTCGAGCTCGTGCCGAACGGTGCCATGATCCCCGTCACGGACGCCAACAAGCTCGAGTATATCGACTTGCGATTCAAGTGGATCGTCGCCACGAGCGTGTCGCTGCAGCTCGCGTCGGTCGCACAGGGCCTCTTTGCCGTGATTCCGCGCGAAATGCTCTCGGTCTTTGACCACCAAGAACTCGAGCTCTTGATTTGCGGCATTCCCGACATTGATGTGCTCGACTGGAAAAACCATACTATTTATGTGGGCGAGCGCGATGAGCAGGCCACGGGCTGGTTCTGGAACATTGTCGAAGAGTTTACGAACGAGCAGAAGGCGCGGCTGCTGCAGTTCACGACTGGCTCGGCTCGCGTGCCTGTGCAGGGCTTCAAGGCGCTGACCATGAACGACGGTCGCATTTGTCCGTTTGCGATCCAGTGCGTGAGCAAAGAAGAGTGTCTGTACCCGCGCGCCCACACGTGCTTCAACCGGTACGCTTCTCTATATGGGGTCTTGAATATGGAGAGGCTCAGTCTGACGATGTGGTGTGCGTGTTTACCAACAGCATTGATTTGCCGCGATACGATACCGAGAAGGATTTGCGCATCGCTCTCTCGCTCGTGATCCAGATGGAGGTCACGGGCTTTACGATTGAGTAGCGAGCAAGCGTGTGTTACATGGACTGCAATGGATAATCGTGATGAACGTACTATTACACAACAACACTCTGCATGCGTGTGCCACATAGCGCTTCTCGACGGAGTTGGTCGATTGCATGAAAGGGCAGACCACCAGGACCGCGTCCTTTACGTGACCAATTCGAAACAGCCACGATCATCGGGGCTGCTACCACGTCACACCTACCTACAGCAAGACTACGGTACCAGCACAACAATTGCTGTGGAAGAGAAGAAAGATTGGGTTTATTTTTCTCTCTGCTATGCAAGTCAAAGTACGCAAACCCTCATATGCACCCGGTTGATCGGCTCTCTCTTCGATCTGCTGCTTGATCTCGGGCGTCATCTTGGCCACGATGGGCCACGCCTGGCGGCTCTCATCCAGTTGCTGGAGCGTCTTAGCGCCAAGAAGGACGGTCGAGACGTTGGTGTTGGACGCACACCACGCGAGCGCGAGTTGCGCGAGCGAGCACCCGAGCTCTGCAGCAATCGGGCGCAGCTTATCAACTTTGGCCGCCCGACCCACCACGTCGCCGCCAATGCGCGACACCATCACGGCATCGGAAAGCCGAGTATTCTCGGGGGTGCCTTACCGTACTTTCCACTGAGAATGCCAAACGCCAGCGGCGACCAAACCGTGAGCCCGAGCTTCAACTTGCTGTACAGCGTCCCATACTCGACTTCGACCTTGGAGCGAGCAAAGAGATTGTACTGCGGCTGCTCCACGATCGGACGGATCAGTCCCAGGCGATCAGCGATCGCACAGGCCTCGAGCAGATCGTCCTCCGACCACTCACTCGTGGCCCAGTAGAAGGCCTAGCCCTGGTTGATGATGAAGTTCATACTGCGCACAACCTCTTCCATGGGCGTGTATGGTTCTGGACGGTGGCAATAGATCACGTCGACGTAGTCCACCCCAAGTCTTTGGAGCGAGGTCTTGGTGCCCTCGACGAGGTGCTTGCGACTGAGGCCCATGGCGTTCGGACCTACTTTCGTGCCCATGAACATCTTGGTCACGAGCACAATGTCCTCCCGCGTCCAGACGCCGTTGTCAATGCCGCGCTGCAACGCCTTGCCGATCACGCGCTCCGAGACACCGCCCCCGTAGCCCTCGGCCGCGTCCCAGACGTTGACTCCGTGCTTGTACGCGTGGGTCAAAATCTCATAGGCTTCGTCGACTTGATCGTCGCGGGCGAACGTGTAGCAGCCGAACGCCGAACGCCGAGACAAGCAGCCCCGAGTCGCCCAGAAAGCGGTACTTCATGTTGAAGCTGTCGGAAGCTGGCGCGGCCATGGCTGAGAGAGAGGGAGAGAGTGAAGTGGGGTGTGTGTGTGAGGACTTGGTGGTGGATTTGCGAATGACGGGAGAAATAGATGGAGAGCGGATGCCTTGCTCCCAACCCAAAAAGCGCGGCTGAGACCGGTGGTGAGCTTCTCCAGAGCTACCATAACCATCAAGGGTGGCGATGTGACGAATACCCCATAATCACCGTGATTTATAATCGCGCGGGGCGTCCTGCGTGTTCACTGATGATGCGGCGCTCTGCTGAGCTGGACGAACACGTATCATCAGTCACGTCGAGGGGGCAGCTCTGCGCGGGTGTCTTGGGGCCGCGCGCCGGGCGTCTCTGGCTCAGGCTGCCAATGGCCCTCTGACCAGAGGATACTCAGCTCGCTTGGGGGCTCCAGTCGAAAGTGGACTGTGGCCCACAGAAGGGTGTTGAAGTTGAATCGAATCCAGAGTGGCAAAGACCGTCATTCCCGTCGTGATAATATTGTGTACTGCAAGTATACGGTGGCCATAATGAAGGTCTCTCGATGCGCTCTTCACTCGGAACGCCAAGGGGCTCAGCCGCAAGCACGTGCTGGAAGGCACCAAGGTCTCCTCCCTCTGGGTCGCCATCACTGCGTCCTTCTCGTCGCCATTCGCCCGATGTAATTCTCTTGGTTCAAATTCCATCGACGTATTCAAAAACGAAGTCGTTTGGCTGGCCAGAATGAGTTGGGTTGCAAGAGACTGCCCGTCGCTCGTGCATAATGCGTCGAAATTGACCAAGCACAACTTGTATTGTATTGCCATTGTTAGAGATAAGGAGAGTCAGTACTCAAGGCGACACCTGTAGGTCAGAAAAGCGTGACACCAATAAGACTGGGTAACTAACAATCATGAATGCATTGGCCAAAGCATTTGGAGAGACACAATCGCTCAGCTTGAGTGGGGTGGAAATCTGCTTCACAGCCACACCATGAGCGCCTACTTCTCACCGAGTCTTGCCTTCCTTGGGTCTCCTCGGGGATCACAACGAGCACGGAACGAGCATCGACGTCTTGCAGCTTCCTTCGTCCTCCTGTGAGTCTAGATCTCTCGTGAAGCTAACACGATCTCTTGCCTTAGTACTGGTAGCCACCGCCGTACGGGTTCGCGTTCATACCGCCCATGCCACCCATACCACCACCCATGGCGCCGCCCATACCATAGCCAGCGGCGCCGTACGGGTTCTGTTGCGCCATGCCGCCCATAGCCGGGTTCACACCGTAGCCGTAGCCAGCCGAGGGATCGTTGTATGCAGTCGCCGCAATCTGCATCACCGGCTGCATACCGCCCATACCAAACGACGGATCGACGGTCGCAGCCTCGGAAACAGCCTCTGGTTGCTTCACCTTCGTTCGCTCATCGATCGCCTTCACCTTGTCGTTCATGTTCTTGACAAACTGGATCATGTACGGCATGACAAAGTCCGTGTAGCCGTTGCGCCATGCCAGCTCCAGCGCCACGTCGGGCTTGATGAGCTTGTAGCACGTAAACAGCGTTGCACAAAAGCACTCCTTGTCGTGCACCGACACGAAGAACCGCAAAATGTCTTCCGCGAGCTCCGGATCGTCCGAGTCACTGGCACAATCAATGCAATCCTTGTACATCTTGTCAGCCTTCGACAGCTTGATCGACTGCGCGTAGCGCTTGTTCTTGCGGTACAAGTACGCCGAGATGCGGCGAAACTCGAGCAGCTCGTGCTTCTCCATCTTTTGCGCCAGCGAGATCTGGTCGAAGTTGTCGTACGCGTCGACCGACTCGCGAAGGCCCTGGTAGTCTTCATCGTCGACAAGGATCTCGTTCAGCGCTTCATTGACCGCCGACAAGTTCTCCTTCTGAACGTCACGCAAGTACTCAACGACAAGCGGAAGGTTTTGCGACTTGCGAAGCTGGTGCACGACACGAGCGTGATCGAGGTTCGGCGTGAGTACTTGCAGGAGGCGCGTGAGCTCCAGCGGGTGCTGCTCCAGGTAGAAGTTGATCGCCTTGTAGTGGATCTCCTGGTTGCGCACCTTCTGGATGCAGTCCAAGAAAAGGTCGTGCGCAAACGCCACCGGGTGGTCGACCATCGTGCGGACGGCGCTGTCGTACTGGCCATCTTCTTTGTACAGGTACACGGCGTGGTCCCAGTGGAGGCCCTTTTCACAGGCACGAAGCACCTTCGACACGTTCATGCGCGTGTGGAAAATCTTAATGTGTTCCATGAGCTTCGCCGGCAAGTACTTGGAGTACAAGATCGCGAGCTCGGTGAAAATACCGGCGTGGGCACCTTCGAGACCCAATCCTTGTTCAAGAAGCTTGAGCAGCTCCGTCGAGTGACCGCGCTTCTCGTACTGGAAAATGAGCTCTTCAAGGTGGTCAGGGTGCACGATAATATGGAGACCACACAGACCAGCGAGACGGTACTCGTTGACATCAATGCATGCATAGCAGACTTCCTTCCACGTTGTCACCGAGTTTGCCTTGGTGGCGGCGTCCACGGCCTCACGGAACTTGCCGAGACGAACGAAACAGATCGCAAGCTTGGCGTTGTTGTTGATGTTCAGGAACAGCAGCTTCGCAGCGTTGTACATACCCTCATCGAAAAGACGCTCTCCAATGTTCTGGATCTGCGCGACGTTGGGCGCCGAGATGAACTCTTCCAGATCAGCGTACTTTTCGCACTTCGCGTACGCGTAAATGAGCGAAGTGTCCAAGTACTGCTCCTTCACGGTCATGCGAGCCATCTTGAGGTACGGGATCAGCTCGGCGTAGTCGTTGGCACGTTCCGCGGCAGCGATCACATCGACGTACGAGCTGGCATCGTTCGCCTTAATGAAAGCCGACAGCGACTCGTGCACCAAGTTGCGCTCGAGCTGCGACTTACCGAGCTTCGACCACACTTCCGACTCGTTGCAGCGGTCGGCAAACTCGTACGCACGTTCCATATCGTTGATGTTGTCGAGCAACACAGCGATAGCATCCACGTTGTTGTTTGTCTTCTTGTAGATGACAAAACCTTCTTCGTAGAGCTGGTACTGTTCGCCAATGGCAATGCGGGCAATGTCCGGACCATCGAAGTTATCGAGACGGTTGACGTAGTCCATGACCTTCTCCTTGTTAGCCTTGATGGCAGTCAGAATCAACAGGTTCTGGAGGTTGCGGTTGTTCGAGAAGTCCGTGCCCTGGAGGACGATGCGCTCAAGGAGCTCAATGAGCTCGTTTGGCAGCTCAGCGTTCATAAACGCGCGAACAGTTGTCGACACCTCATCGGGGTTCTTCGTCTCGGGAAGTGCAGTCTGCACAACCTGGTCGATCAAAGCACGACGAGCAGGCGACTCGGTCTCGCCTTCTTCTTGCTTCTTGAGCACCTTGCCCCACAAGTCGAGGTCCTGGCGCTCGACAAGGTAACGCGCCAAATCCTTGTAAAGACCGTTCTCCAACGTCACGCGAACGAGATCATCGTCGCAGGCGCCGCCAGCACGACGGTACGCGAGCACAGCCAACGCAGGATCGAGCTTCTCACAGTATTTGCCCACAACAGTCGAGTCGTAGAATTGGTTGTTGATCAAAAACTGCTGCGGATCACGGTTGAGCGTAATGTAGATCTTGCCAACCGCGTTGTGAGTGGCCGTCTCGGTATTGCCCTGGGCGACACGGGTCTCCAACCACGGCTGCAACAAGCGCAAGCGGTTACGCTTTTCCACCTGCTCCACAAGTTCATCCACAGGCGTCTGTGGAATCTGGTTGAGGAGGCTCTTGATGTAGTCTTCATTGCAGTCCAAGTCCAAGAGCTTGCCCACCACCTGTGGCGTCTTCTGCGGGCTCACCTTAGTCGTGTACACCTCAATGTACTTAAGCAGGTTGTTCGCGTACAAGTACTGGGTCAACTCTTCCACGAAATCGTAACGATCGCACACGTGGATAAGCGGACGCGGGTCCTGGAGCTTGGACTCCTTGAGGAATTCCTTCACCTTGACCGGGTCGTACACAGACGAGTCGCGACACACACGCTCGACTTCCTTGAACTGGCCCATTTTGGTCGCGGCTTCAATGTACTTGAAGTGCACATCCGAGTCCTGTGAAAAGTTCACAATCGAACCGAGGAAGTAGTACAGACCGTCGTACGACTTGTACTTCTCGAACACGTCGATAAGTTCCTTGCCGCCAAGCTGCTCCGCGTACTTGGTCGCGACCTGGACCACAATCTGGAGGTTCTGACGCATGTTGTGCGCCATCAACGAGTTCAAGAGCTCCATCGAGATCTCACTCGTCAACGTGCCGAAGAACGTCACAATGAACTCGTGGTTGATCGCCTGCGTGTTGACAACCACACGCTTCAAGTCGGCTAGTTCCGTATAGTGCTCGAGTGCGCGCTGGAAGAGACCGGCCTTTTCAGAGAGCGTCGCAATGCGCGGACGATCATAGTGGCTAAACATGTTGCTCGACAAAATCGCGTCGGCGACCTGCGGGGAGCCACCCAACAAGTTGATTTCCAAGAGGCGCGTCTGCAGGTAGCCTTCTTCGGGGCGGTTGTTCTTCAAGGCTTCGAGCAAGAACGCAGTCGTTTCTTGGATACGGTTCACCTGCATGAAAATGTCGACCACAGAGTTCACGTCCACGAGCGGGCCGTTCTCGGCCACGGCAAGTTTCTGCGCAAAGTCGAGCGCACCTTGCGGGTTCGCACGCACGAGGTTCTGGAGCATGAACGTGTAATCGCAGCGGAAGTTGGTTTGCACCGCGTACGCGACGATCTTGTCGAACTCGCCGCGCTGGATAAAGCAGTTAATCACCTTCTCCGGCACATTTGCACGCAGGTACACCGACAGCGCCATGGTCGTGTCCGACTGCGCCACCATGTCACCGAGTTCCTCGGAGCACTCGAGCTTGTCTTCGGCAAGCCACTTCTGCAAGAGCTGGCCACGGCCCTGCATGAGCACGGGGCGAGCGAGCTCCAACGATTCGAGCTTGTTCAACGTTCCCTTCTCGAGCAGCACGCTGAAGTATTGCAGGATTGGCTGCGGCTGACCAGGCTGAGCGGGCAATGCCTGGAACCGCTGGATCGTCTGCGGTGTACGCAGCGCACCTTGCGGCGACGCCGCGGCAAGGCGCGCCGCGCCCTGAATGTCGCCAACGCTCATCAAGCGGTTGAACTCGGTGAAGTACAGCTCCTCGGCACCGGGCAGATCCAATCGCGTCGCCAACGTCAACGCCAATTGCGAGTCGCGCAGCGTGTTGACCACGTACGGCACGAGCTTCGTCTTGTTGATCGCAAAGTGAAGAAGCTGTCCGCGGCGCGTGATACCGAGCATACCCTTGCTCTTGGACTCGAGCGCCGTGACAAACACGGTATCTTGCGACACACGCGCGCGGTAGATCGGCTTGCCAGTGTGGGCATCGAAGAGGAAGAGGTAGCCCATCTTCGTGATCATATAAATAACGTCATCCGACGGGCTGACCAACATCGACACGGGAAAGTCATTCGCGGCATCGGCCGCAAACGGAATGGGCGCCGGCGGCAGACGGAACACGCCACCAGGAGCATCCTTGTCGCGACCGACTTCCATGATGAAGAGCTGCTGCGGGGTGTCGCCCTTGGTACCAGCAAACACGAGCACCTGTCCTTCATCGGCACGTCCCGGCGGCTTCATCGAGGCAAACGCACCAGCGTGGCCATTAAGCACCTGGCTCACCTTCTTCTCCACCGAGTACAACTGCATGTTGCCGACAATGCGGCCACCATCGCCCTGCGCGATGCCCACGAGCAGCAACCACTTATTGTCGGGCGACGCCTCGTAGCTGATGATCTGCGTGCCGGCGCCCAGGTTCGCATGGCGGTCAAAGATCTTGGCAGGCGCTGAGTCGCCCTCGAGGCTCCAGTGGTAGACCGCCGACGCCGTCACGAGCGCGATCGTGTTGACCGTCACCCATCGCCAGAACACCACGGGCTCGGGCATCAAGTGCGACTTCATCTTGGCACGCAGCTCCATGTTGAAGATCTGCAATTGGTTCTCCGACCGCAGCGCAATCACTTTGCTCACGGGGTTCATGATCGCGGCCTCGGCATTGATCGGTCGGCGCTGCACCTGGTTGCCGGCCGACATGTCGACGATCACGACGCTCGCCTGGCCGTTGACCTGCTCGCACACGCAGACAAACTTGTCCGATTCCATCGTCGTCGTGCCAAACTTGACATAGTCCGGGTTCACGCCCAGCGCGCCCAACTACAAGTCACACAAGCCGCCATTAATCCCTTTAATCTCCCTCACGCCCCCACGATCTTTTCGCTCTCTTCCACCCCTCACGCATCGTGTGCGATCGCAACGACTGGATACCCACATCCCTGGGCTCTTCCAGCGCTCTCCCATCCAGAGCGGCGATCGACAGCGACGGCGAGAGGCGGAACCCAACGAGATCTTTTTCGGTTTTGCGCCTCGTACGTACGTTCAGGACTTCACCAAAGGTGATGGGGAGATCCTGCGCCATGGTGCTTTCTTCTGCTCTTCTCTCTCGTCTTCTTCTGCTTGTCCTTGCGCTTCTTCGCGAGAGAGGGCAATGTGCTTGGAGGGCTCGCGTGGGTTTCCCTCGGTATTTTCCCCCTTCTCCGTTTCACGACTGTGCGGAAAGATAGCCCCCCTTCCGATCCGGCCCCTCGGCCCCTCGCGAACGCAACGGCAGACCATCACTCCAGAAAACTCCCCCTCGCGAGTGACTTGAAGTGATGAGGTTTTTCGCGGCTGCCACGCGGCCGCATGGGTTTTATATGTCCAAGCGTGAAACGGACAGACAACAACAGGAAAAGATCGCGGGCTTCCGGCCAAGCGCTTAAATGTGGAACCATTCCGATGATGGACTCGTTGAACCAAAACCCGGATTTAAGCGCGCTTAGGATCGGAAGCGAGTGGGTGATTGGGTTTTTGCTTTTGTCGAAAGAAACGACTTCACTTGGGACTTGTAAGGTTTTGGAGGTTTTATGGCGCAGTGAGGTTTTTCTCGGACGAGATCTCTGTGACACAGACACAGAGAGTCACGCCACTTGTCATCTCATGATAGGATGAACCCACTTCATGAATCGGCTTGGAGATATGTGGGTATAGGAACGCTGTACTGAGGGGGTTCTGTCCTGTGAATATGGCTACAGCTTGGCCAGCATCTTCCGCGCGACGTCCTGGAGGTTCGTATGGCCAATGAGCTGCTGGATGACGTACCGCAGGATCAGCAACTGTGACGCGCGCACGAGGATCCTGCTGACAATGGCCGTGCGCTTCATGATGACGAGCAGCACGATCACGTAGGCGAGCACCTTGACCTTCTTTTCGCTTGTCCACGTTGACGGGTCGCCCAGCGTGGTGGCCGCAGTCCGGACGCGTGGGAGCACGGTGTGTTCTAGGAGGTGCCAGCGCAGTTTGCCGGATTGTATCCGAGACACCATGTCCAGAAACTCTCCGGCATACGCCTTCCAATGCATCTTGTGCGGATTCGATGTGTACTCCATCACGGGCAATGGCACGCGCACAAGGGTCGTCGAGTTCAATTGACGGATGCGCATAAAGTCGGAGAACGATGCGCTGCCATGCGTGAAGAGATCTGCCACGCAAGAACGCTTTGTTAGTTAAAAAGATTCCCCAGTGCAAATACTTTCGTATTGAATGCATCACACCGAGTTCCATTTTGGAGTCTCTCGCTTTGGTCAGGGCTTCCTTGAATTGGTGCGAGCACCCCGTGAGCAAGACACTAACAACCGACGCCTGGATTAGTATCGGTACTTCTTGACGTAGCATACCGCATTCACTACACTGTACGTACATTGCCGCGTCGCTGCAAATCCACTCGTCGCTGCGAATGTCCAGTCGCAGCTTCGGCAGTGGCGTCCGTCGCAAATGGTGCTGGAGCGCGATCCGCAGCATGAGCTGATAGACACTGGAGATGCCACGCCCCCACGGTCAGTGTGCGGTTAATGGATTGGGCGAACTCTGCCACACGCACCGCTTGACGTCGTACTGTGTGCCAACGAGTTGCTCAGCACATCGCACGAACTTGCTCCGCTCGTCGCTGTTCATATCGACTCGCATCACCTACCACAGGTCACGAAGGTAGATCAGCAAAAGACCCCCCGATCGGCAGAGTCTCGAATCAGCTTACCACGGGCTGGCGCTGCGGCAGCAACAGTCGCTCCAGCTTGATTTTACGAGCAGACGGAGGTCCGACATGAAGCACTTCGTGATCGTTGAGCACAATCACCTTCACATCGGGCGGAGCAACATCATTTGGATGAGATATCACAAACTGTGTCTCGAGAGTTCACAGAGTGGAGCGATGTTCTCACCACATGATCGTAGTCCGTGTTGCAAATGTATCTTGCCATGGAGTAGAGGAAGCCTCGCGTCGTGATGAAGATGAGATCGCCTAAATCCCACAAACATCAGCTTCACAAGCGCATGTCCATCACGACCAGCTGGGCGCATATACGCATATACGCATACACGCACCTGGTTGCACGAGCTTTGACGCTTCGATGGCGGCTTCCTTTGCGGCGGCGGGTGAGCTGGCACATTGACGAAGGGATCAGTTGCACTGCATATCTTATCGCAGGGAGACTGCATAGACCACGCCAACTCACCGCTCAAATTCATTGTCATCAAATTGGAGGCTATTGGGCGCCAGTATCTTGGCAGCGCCAGTGACAAATGCGCCCAGCAACTCGTCGCGCTCGCCTCGTCCTGGTGGCTTGCCGCTTGGGGCCATAGTGTCGGCCGGATACGCTTGTGGGGAGTGTCGCGTGCGTCGGGCATCCCCGCCAAAGTGACTTCGCGTAGTGACCATGGGACTCTTTTTCATCAACTTTGACAGTGAAAGTTGCTACTTCACAGTCAGAATCCTTCCCTACTAAGTACGAATGTAGCCGTTTCACTGTCAATGGAGAGCTGCCCATTCGCATGAAGGTCATTTTCGGAGCCACATGTGACAAGGCAGGCGTTCTCACACAAAGCCACAGTCAGTCGCCCAGCAGACCCAACCATGAGCGTCGACTCCTCCTGCGGGACGTCGCCGAGCCTCTCGGAGCTCATGCGGCTGTTCAAGGCCGGCGGCAACGACGCTCCCCTGCCGCAGGGCATGGGGGTCGGGTCGCCTGATGATGATAGTACACTTCTGCCACCGGCGCCAGTGACAGCCCCACGTGCAAACCCACAGCCACGATCACAAGCGATTACCAGGCCTATCGAGAGAACTGCATCGATTGTCCACACAGAGGTTCACCAAGAGATGGGAGCACATCGCCTCCAGCTGAGAGCGAGCGGTTGGAACAGCTCGACGCAACTCGCCAAGACCGCGGCCAAGCCGCTCAAGCACCAGATCCTTTGTCGCAATTTCGTGCCGTCAGCAACTACTGCCGCTGTGGACCGAAAAGGCACGACTCAGCTCCTTGAACGCCTCTCCAAGGCCACGGTCTCCTCTCGCATGAAAGGTGCGGGCCTGGGAAGCAACGGCGCTGTGGTCGACGGTGGCCGTTTGAATGCACCGAAGGCGCCCATCGAAGTCGACCGCAAGCGCCTGCATCTCCAGAAACGACACGCCGCAGCAAAGCAAAAAGAAAGCTCCGGCCAAGACGGTGAAAACTGGACAAATAGCCCACGCAGTGGTCGCGAAGGCATCGAGCTGTTGCTCTTTTATCGCAAGGAAGTCGAGAAGCGACTGCGAGCAGATCCTATGTATGGGCTCCAACAAGACATGCAACCGTAGCTTCTGAATGTGGCTAACCTAAGATATCCGTCTTGCCTTCCTCTTCCTCCAAGAGATCCGAGTCGTCACTGCTGTGCTCGCCGCCATCGCTCGCGTCACGGTCACCGCCCAACTCGCGTGGCTTCCTTTCATCTTCTTCTCGTAGCAGCACGTCTTCAACCTGGCGAAGCGTGAGCACGTCTCCTTTCGAAGCATAGTGCTCCGCGATGACGCGCTGTGCCACGTAGGGGAACTCGCCGTCGGCGTCGCTCTTCATCATGCGTAGCAGTGTTTCAAAATTCTCAAACAGAATATTGCGCACCGTGGTCTTCCACACTTGGATCGCGAAAATACGGTCTTCTTTGCCATGACGTCCGTGAATCGAGAAGGTCAGATTGTCCTTGCCCCTTGCGTCACGCCACGACTGGGATTTTGTGAACGACTGTGAATCGTTGCCGCGCTGGACGCGATACACGTCCCTATCAAAAAGCCATGACATATCGTCCGGTGTGAATGAGCCTGAGCCATTGACAGTGAAAGAGTCGCACGCATCAGTACTCACGCAAGGAAGATGCACCGTGCAGTCTTCTTTTCGTTCTTAGTGCTTCCCAAGTACAGATTCCCATCCAGTGCGAGCCAGAGGACGTACTTCTTGGCGCGCTTTCCGATCGAGAACTTCAGGACCTCGAACCCTGTCACGAGCAGTTGCCAGAACGCCAATAGCTTGAGCCGTGCCTGCGTATCCTTGGCATCTTCGGTAAGCGTTTGCTCAAAGTTGTAGCTCTCCTGCTGCGTTCTCCACGCGTTCTTGTACAGTGGTGCGTGCGGCAAGAGGTGGGACGCCTCCGGTGACATCGCTTCCTCCGCTGTATTCCCGTATGGGCGACGGGATGTTGCCGCCCCCAACACAGCTATGAGTTTAGAATGGGGGGATTCGCGTCAGCAAACCTCATTCACCAGATGCTACGTAGCTGCATCACGTACACTTGGTGAAATCCAGTATCCCAGTGCTCGAGGCGCGCCTCGTCGGTTGATCGTTAATCTCTTGAATGTTGTCTTGCTGTGTCGTCTCGGGCATCCGAGACGATGTTGAAGAGGACATTTTACGGACCGCCGCGTGCTTTTCGCCGGGCTGGGATTGGCGCGACGCCGACACGCGAAGCTCAACAGTCTCTTCTTCATCGTCGTCGCTGACATCAATGTAGTGGCCTTGTGGCATCTTTGGACTTCCTGAGCCTACTTCCGGTTAGTGCGTTGTCCAGATTTCGCCTAGGGAATACAACCCTGCGGGCGCAGGATCGCGCCGATTGGGACCGACGTGTCCTGGTAACCGGTTCACATCGGTTCTCTCCTTCTGAAGTACCGATTTGCTGTGGTATTCATAGTATTGGTTCTTCAAGCTATTTGTGTGTGGTAGGAGCTGAGCTATGCCCGAAATACTCATAGACTGACAGAAGCATGATCTTTCTCCAAGCTTCCCGCAGCCTGCGCACCAGCCCACTCTGCAAGTCACCTCCCAGAAACTCGAACACGATGTGCTCGGTCGGCGACGAGTGGGTGCTGATGGCCTTGCTGCTCGCACAGTGCATCGGCGGCCTCCCAGTCATGGCGTTGATGAGGCTCTGCGGCATTGCGTACGCTCTGCTGTACGTATTCGGCTTCGTTGTGAGTCTCAACGTGACTTTCGTGCCACGGCTGCGGGCCAAGTGCTGCTCGGCCTACGTGGCGTTTGTCACGGACTACGGGATCTGCATCTACCTGCTCACGCACTTGGCAATGCTTTCGCTGGCGAGCTACACTCTGTACCAGTTCCTCACGCCTTTTCTCAACAACGACGCCAACTTTCCGTCGTACTGTAACAAACACAAGCTCTATTCCAACCTCTCACACACGACCTGTGACCGGCTACAAGGTACAGTAAACGATTCTGTGCTTGGACGGGTAATATGTGTTTAGAACTCTGACTCAATGTTTCCGTGGAGGCTTTTACGCGCTTTCACTCGTGGCACTCACGGTCGCGAACTGGGCGTCTGCGTACTTGCTACTACTTGGCTCGCGAATAACTCGCCACAACTGGCTCAGGAGTGAGGACAACGAGCGTCTGCTCAAGCGCCGAGGAAGCGTCGTGTGATGGTACAAAGCAGCACTTCGACGAACCCGAAGCTGCCCAAGGAGCGCAAAACCGCACCTACGACTCAGCACTACTGTCCAACCCGCACATTAACATGATTCATATGCTTTTTACGGGCATTTCGTGGGGTGATCTCAAATGACACTTACCTTCATCGTTGCGGCATCAATGCTCCCCGAACTTGCTTCAATATCAATTTCTGCAGTCATTTCCGCCTGATCGCACATAAATAGGCGATACAAATGGCTCGTTTCACAAAAAAACCACTTGTGTTCACACGATTAGGCAGTCTTTGATCAGTTAGACAGAGGCCACAGATCTGTCCATTGCTTTCTATACTAGATCGCGGTCGCGTTGTTGTCCAACACCTGCAGGCCTGAACCCACGAGGCAAGCCAACTTGCGACGTTCAAGAGTCTCACGCTGGTGAGATCAGTTGCGTGAGTACAGTACAGCACTGCAAGCGGCTCATGATTCGCCATACACCTTTCTCAAAGTCGGAGATGAAGTCACACACGCGGTGAATGTCCTCTCCAGTGTTCAGTACCAGCCGGCCTGGCAGCGATCCGCCCCGCTCAAGTGAAGCCATCTTGGACGGGTCCCAACCACCTCTACAAACGCATTTCTTGAACCGTGATCCTAATCATTCCACACTTTGTCTCTGTTCCAAAAACCCTTAGCATTTGATAGCTGACTCCCGAGCCATCCTTGTGGATCATGTCGCACAAACGACTGTCCGATTTTTCTCAATTGAAAGAGGGGTGTGCGACAACGGTCCACTCTGAGTTCCAGTAGCGCACATCCACGAGGAGCGTCAGCAGCTGACGATGTGCCAGCATTGGCTCCTGCCCTGTCCCGAGGCAGTGATCGTAATGCCGATGCTCGCGTAGGAGGTATCATCTCCGCGTCCTTGAGCACTCGTCCACTGCCCACTCGTTGAAGGTGTCGCGAGTTCGTTCCCTCTCTCATTCCTCAAAACAGCGTCTGCCCATCAAGCGCACGCCCTCCGTCCTCTTTCACTTCACGACCCCAGAATGAAGTCGTACATCACCAGCGCCGTCCTCTTGACTTCAGCATTGAGCGCGTCCGCTGCTCCGGTCGCGTTCCCGGACGGGCTCACGGTGCTTCCAAACACTGATGCCTACCACATGCAAACGGTCACTGTCGTGCAGGCGCGTGTGCAAAGCGACAAGCCGGCGTGGAACGCCGAGAATGGCATGTTCGTGTCCAAGTACTACAACGACTTTCCCTCGGCATATCGCGCCGTGCTCGACACTGTCAACGTCGCGAGCGTCGAAGGCGCGCTCATGTACGTACAGGCCGAAGGCATCAACTATGCGACGCGCGGCACGACCAGAGACGAGTGGTGCAGGCGCAAAAACGACATGAACTATGTCGTGTTCTACGAGATGGTGCTCACGCAGACCAACGAGACACTCGCGCTGTACAACGCCGAGTACGGCAAGTACCTCGCCATGGACGGCGGCCAGTGCACGCCGACCTCGGGCGCTGGTGCCTCGGCCGTGTTCCCGCCCGAGTGCTACTACTTCAACGGCACGAACGGCCAGCCGAACGTCGGTCCGTTTGTTGGTGGTGAGGCCCGGGAGACCGATGCGCGAGCGCCATACCCGAATACGTGGTGGTACTCGTACCCGAACACGTGCCCTCTCCAGGTGTGGGCCAACAAGACCGACGAGTGCCGCGCCACGACGCGTGGTGGGCTCTGTCCCTACGACACAAAGCCGGACGGCGTGGAGTGCACATTCAACTATCGCATTCTCGGCTGGGTCCCCATCGACGACTTGGTTGGGATTACGGCCATGACCAATCCCAGCACGTCCAAGCCGTACACCAACTTTACCGAGTTTTGCCAAGCCGGGAATGTCGAGTTCAACGCGACGACCGACGGCGTCTGGCTCAACAGCATCCCATTCTGGGAGAACCCGCAGAACGACTCGGCCAACGCTGCGCGTGCCCAGGCACTTGTCGATATGTACACGCAAGCGTTGTCGGGTAATTCGAGTCTGAAGCAGGTGACCAGCGCCGACCTCGGCAACTTCAAGCCGCTTCCGACCATCGCCGAGCTGCGCAAGGCGAACCCGCAGTGCTACCAAAACGTGGCGGCGTGTGCGACTGCGCCGAACGGCTGCAAGCGCGATCTATACGGGCAGATCTGCACGGTGTGCGATTCCGCTGCGGAAGACTGCGTGGTGGCACCGACCGATTTTGAGTTCCCGACACTAGTAAAGGCGACGACCGCGCCATCAGCCAATGCGTCAGGATCGCCGTCATCGTCCACGACGGCCAAGTCAGATTCCACACCGTTGTTATCAAACGCACTTCTCGCTGGCACCTCGGTGATGGTGGTGCTCGGTTATCTGCTCGGTTAAAGAAAAGAAGACTTGCTTAGACTCGTTGGCGTCGCCATCGTGGATTGGTAATTGATATTACTTTGAAAACCAAACGGAGCAAGCGGCCTTGCTTTCGCTCTTTCTCTTTCTTTCTCTGGAGCTTTTAGATGTCTGGATACCACTCATGGCGCCTTGGAAGGTTTCCAATCGAACGACTGATGTGATGAGGGCGGTCGATCCCTGGACAGTTGGTCGTCTTAAGCGAGGAGGCAGCTGAGCGCACCCGCTATCGTGACCGACGCCAGGCTTATGAGCGACAGCGACAGCGACGAGGCCGCCGACTTCAACGGCGGAGTCGTCGTGCCGTTGTTTTGCGGCTGATTGCCAGGTTCCTTAGTGGTTGCGACCGCACACTCGGTGGCGGGAATCCCACCACGATCTGTTGCACGGTGCATCCGCGCGCTTGGGCACCGGGAATTGATACCCACTCGGAGCGACCTCACAGTCGGTAGCGGCGGTGGTACAGACCGTGCAAGTCTGGCTGTACGTGTCACGCTTGCATCCGTTCGGGGCCTTCGCGCATGTCGCCACGCTCTTGTAGCAAGACGGGTTCGCGGCCGTGAGCTCGTCGACCGTTGGGAGTGGCACGAAATTGGCGGCCTCGGCATCGTTGAGCTGCACGAGCGTGCCCGCTTTCTTGGCCACAGCAACGGCGTTGTACAAGTCCACGAGCTTCTTGGTGCGTTTAGCGTTAGCCTCCTCATTTGTTGGGTCCTCCCAGAAGTCGATGCACGACTTCAAGCTGTCGTCAGCGTTAGTCTCGAACTCGACGTTGCCGTCTTTGCAAAAGTCCGTAAAGTTCGCGTAGGCCTTGGTCGCACCGCTCTTCCACGTTGTGGTCGTGATCCCGACAAGGTCATCGAAGGGCACCCAGCCCATCACCTTGTAGGAGAACGTGCAGGTCGTGCCGTCGGGCGCCGTGCCAAACGGACAGAGCCCTGATAGTGTCGACGCACGGCATGTGTCGTTCTTGGTGGCTGCGTTCCACTTTTCGAGCGGGCACGTGTTAGGGAACGAGAACCACATCGCGTTCGGGTATGGCGCCTTCCGTTCCTTCCCGCCAGGAATCCTGGGGGGCTCGCCGCCGACGTAGTGCCCGATCCGGCGCGAATTGTTCGTGCCGTCTAAGAAGTGGCACGCCTGCGAGAAGACCCTGTTGGTGCCATCGTCGCTGTCTGGCGTGCACTGGCCGGCGTCCATGGGACTGTACGGACCGTACTCTCCGTACGTTTCGCCGAACTCCGCCACCGCGGCCTCAGGCTGAGCGATCGTGACGTCGTAGAACACGATGAACTTGAGGTCATTCTTGCGGGCGCACTTCTCGCCCGCGCTCGCGGTAGTCGATCCCTTCAGCCTGCACGTACACGAGACCGCCTTCAACGCTCGCTGCATTGACCGTGTCCATGCCGCTGCGGTACTTTCCCGCAAAGTCGTTGCCAAACGGGAACACGAACGTGTTTTGAGTCGAGTCCCACTCGGGTTTGAAGCCCTGGACTCGCACCTTGATTGAGCGCACCGGCGAGAACTTGAATGACGTGGGGCTGTTCTCAGCAAGCATGCGTGCACTATCGAAAACCGGTGGTGGGGCCTTGGCCCCTGCTATCGTGGTGGAGAGACTGCACGCGGCCGCAACGACGAGAGAGTCAGAGATCTTCATCCGTGGAGAGTGATCTTCTACTTTGAGCGGTTAGCTTGAGCTTCGAATGCAGATTGCAAAGTGGAGATCGTAAAGAGGCGGCGACTGGGTGCCCTTAGTGCGTTGTCCACCAGACGCGTAGCCCCTGTTGGGTCTGGGGAAACCACTCGCCCTCAACGGCTTTCAGGTGACCTTTCACCATTAGCCTGCGCACATCCCATCATTGCATAGCGGGCGAAGGGTAGCTGCCCATCCTGTTTTGCCTCGGGAGACCAGTAGATCAGAGGATGAGAACGGCAGGATCGCAGCGTGCCCAACGGCCTCCTTCGATAGATTGCTCAAGAGGGTGGCGAACGGTATCCTTTTATCACTATGCAGTCAGTTTGAAAGTTCAACTAACGTTTAGAAGAATATAATCGTCCGTCGGCCTACTGAGAGGCCTCAGGCGCTAAGATATCCGTTTCCGTTTCCGGGTATCGGATGCACCACCCAGAAAAGACAGGACCAGAGGTTGAAGTTTCCGAACGCTGATACCTACCACATGCAAACAGTCACTGTCGTGCAGGTGCGCGTGCAAAGCGACAAGCCGGTGTGGAACGCCGAGAACGGCATGTTCGTGTTCAAGTACTACGAAGACTCGGCTCAATGATCCCTCGTTTTCTGACACCCAATGCCCAGCGAGGTCGAACTTCAAAAACCACCTAAACCAGTGGTCGGTATAGCCGCACCTGGGGTCTTCCGCGAGTTGTCTTGTAACGAGCAGATAAGGCACTGCCCGCACCATTGCCGATGGTTTTGATCCGCATGGACGAGCCTGAAAGCGCACAGTTCGCATGGGTGAGGGTGATCTATGCGTACTCTATACGCAGTCTCGGAGACGCTACTCGAGCACTCTGACGACAGAAACGGCAGATATAGTGGTTGTAATCGAACGCACGGTCAGTTGGTGCCTTGTTGGTGGCGGCGCTCGGCAACCTGCTCGCCAAAAAGAAAGGAAGAGCCTTTAGAACACAGTGGCTTCACCACCGTGGATTGGCAATTGATATATATTACTTTGAAAACAAATGAAGCAAGCGGCCTTGCATTCTTTCTCGCTCTTTCTCTGGAACTTTTAAAAAGGTTGACCCCTGAATGGTTGGCCCTCCTACGCGAGGAGGTAGCTGAGCGCAACCGACATCGCTACCGACACCGCGCTTACGACCGACAGCGACAGCGATGAGGCCGCCGACTTGGTTGGCGAGGTTGTCGTGCCGTTCGCCGTCACCGATGTCGTGTTAGGTGCCTTGGTGGCTGGCGCCGGTGTCGCCTTAACGGGTGTTGGGAACTGGTACCCACTAGGCGCGACCACACACTCGGTGGCGGCTGTATCACAGACTGTGCAGGTCTGGCTGTACGTGTCACGTTTGCACCCCTTCGTGGCCGTCGCGCACGCCGCCACGTTCTTGTAGCACGGAGGATTCGCTGCCGTGAGCACGGCGACCGTCGGGATCGGTACAAAGTTGGTGGCCTCCGCGTCCGTGAGCTGAGTGATCGTGCCAGCCTTCTTGGCCGCAGCCACGCCGTTGTACAAGTCCACGAGCGCCTTGGCGCGTGCGGCGTTGGCCGTCGAGGTTTTCGGGTTCTTCCAGAAATCGATGCTCGAGACCCAGTTACCGTCAGCATCCGTCTTAAACTCAACCTTGTCATCGGCGCAAAAGTCGGCAAAGCTCGAGTAGGCCTTGGTCGTATCGTTGCTCCACTTCATGGTCGTGATCCCGACGAGGTCATCGAGGGGCACCCAGCCCAGCACCTTGTAGGAGAACGTGCAGGCCGTGCCGTCGGGCGCCGTGCCAAACGGACAGAGCCCCGGGAGTGTCGACGCACGACACGCATCAGTCTTGGTGGCGCCCCACTTTTCGAGCGGACACGTGTTAGGGAACGAGAACCACATCGCGCTCGGGTACGGCGCACGCGGCTCGGTGCTGCGGTCCTCGCCGCCGACGTAGAGGCCGATCCGGGGCTCACCGTTTGTGCCGTTGAAGTAGTTGCACGCCTGTGAGAAGACACTCGTGGTGCCCGTCGTGCTCGCTGGCGTGCACTGGCCGCCGTCCATAGCACTGTACGGACCGTACTCGGCGTTGAACTGCGCCACCGCGGCCTCAGGCTGAGCGATCGTGACGTCGTAGAATACGACGTACTTCATGTTGTTCTTGCGGCCGGCGCACCACTCGCCCTTGGTCGAGCCGCGCGTGCGGTAGTCGATCCCTTCGGCCTGCACGTACATGAGCGCGCCTTCGACGCTCGCCGTGTTGACTGTGTCCATGCCGCCACGGTACTTTTCCGCGAAGTTGTTGCCAAACGTGAATACGAACGTGTTCTGGGTCGAGTCCCACACGGGTTTGCCGCCCTGAACGCGAGCCTGGATTGAGCGCACTGGTGCAAACTTGAACGTAGTGGCGTTGTTCTCAGCAAGCATGCGTGCACTACGCAAAACCGGTAGCGAGGCCTGGGCCGTCGTGGTCGTGGGGGAGAGAACACACGCGGCCGCAACGAGGAGAGGGACAAAGATCTTCATCCGTGGAGAGTGAGTGATCTTCTACTTGGAGGGGTTGACTTGAAACTTGAGTGCAGATTGCAAAGTGGAGATCGTGAGTGGTGACCAATGGATGCATTGGCTTCCAAACGCATAGCTACCGTTGGGTCGAGGGAGACCGTTCGTCCTCAACGGCCTGCAGGTGACCTTTTGCCATTGGCGTGCCCACATATCACCGTCCCATAACGGGCGGGGCAACTGCCGATCCAGTTTTGGCTCGGGAGACCAGAAGATCAGAAGATCAGAACCACAGGATCGCAACGTGCACAATGGGCGTCTTGAGGTTCACTTCCACATTCAGGGTGGCGCTCGGTAACCCATGGGGCACCCAGAATAGACTGGACCAGAGTGTGGCGTTGCTGTGATTACCCTTTCTCTACGCGCAGATGATGCCATCCCATAAGTCTCTTCGTCCTCGTCTCTCAGTCCGTTGTGGGTGATCCCGCGCCACGTCACATATTTGACCTCCCAATAATTCTCCTTCAGTGAAGGCCAATAATTGATCGTGCAATATATTGTGCGTTGGTTCCCACAAAGTTCTGGAACTGCCCTTTGACATCAAGCCTCAACCTGTCTAAATCCATATTATGTGAAGACTGTTGTGCTTTCGAGTTGAAGATGTGAGCCGAAAGTAGTCAAATTCACCCACTGACGAGCAGCTCCGTACCTCTGATATTTAATATTATCTGGCTTGTGGCTGTGACACCAAACGCAATCACACACACACTCCATGACCACCACTCCATTTACGAAAGTTTCGACGGCAGGCGACGGTCTCACGCGCCGCCTTCTTGATGCTCTCTCTACAGCGCGCGCTGCTGCAGTCGGCGCTGCGGCGCCACGCGGTCTCCACCGCAACCGCCGCGTCCTCCTCGTCGCGGTTCCACAAGGCTGCGCCGTTCCCAGCAAATCTGACGGCGCCTCTCTCGACACTCGTGCGGCCAATGGCCCGCCAACCGTCGCTGCTCACACGCCGCGCGCCGCAGCTCTGGATCCAGCTGCGCGGCAAAGCCGTCTATTCATCGACGCCTACATCTACTGCCAAGACGTCGGCCGAGCGCCGCCAGGAGATGGTCGCTAAGGGCAAGTCGTCGTGGGCCAAGCTTAAAGATCTGTGGCAAAAGTACGGCATTGTCGCCGTCGGCACGTACTTTACCATGTACGGCGTCGTGCTCAGCTCGATTTACGTCGCGATTGAGCAAGGATGGGTGAGCACGGCGCGGCCGTCGATCAAGCCCAGCAAGGAGCCGCTCGCCGACGGCGAAGAGCCACCCGCCGATTTCAACCTCGTGACCGCGACCAACAAGTGCGTTTCTCTCTCTCTCTCTCTTGTCCATGACACTGTGGATAGATCACTAACGATTGGAATCTGTTAAAGGTTCGTGACGCTCGCGGAAGAGTGGGGCCTCGCCAAGCACATGGATCTGCAGCGCGTCAACTCCAAGACGGGCTCGTTTGTCATTGCGTGGGTCGCGACCAAGTTCACAGAGCCGCTGCGGCTCGCGATCACGCTTGCGATCACGCCGCGGATCGCACGACTGGTCGGTCGTGCGCCGAAGAAGATTGTGGAGGCAGCGACCAAGGCATGATTAAGAACAAAAAGAAGCAACAGAGCCGACGACTGGAGCATTCTGATCGCTGTGGGTCTCGCGGCGCAAGTTGTGGTGGGCGAGTCTCCTCCCCGCATTGGTCTGTTCTGCAAAACGATAGAGGTCACACCCGGCTGCGTGCAGATACAATGAGGTGACTGGTTCTAGTATGGTATGAACACAATACCAAACACTTGTGCTTGATTGCAATAGGAGAACCCGACGTCGATCCATGGTGAAGATATTAGTCCTGTAGCGCACCCTGCTGATATCTCACGAACGCCACGCAATCCCGCTGAGAGCGTGTCTTCGTTGACTTCTGGTGGATAGGATTCGCCGATCCGTCGCGACCTTTCGTCATGACAGAGTTCACCCTGGCAATATAGTGAGACTGTGAGACGTTCAGGCGAGGCGTACCAAATCCTCCTGAACCTCCCAACGAGAATTGGCAGCGAAGGGTGGGCGGTGCCACGTCCTCATGGTCTCCAGTGTCAACATATCCCTAGACACCACCCGCAGTAGCTAGCTCTCCTCCACGCGACGAAGACTAGCAGACGGCGATGAGCGCACCACCACCGTACGCCGCCACCATAGCTTTCATGATCATCACCTGAAGTAGTCATCAAGGACTGACGGACTTTCTGTTGGAATCAGGAGAGGCCCGCCACCAGGGGCGCCGCCAATGGGCGCGCCGCCGCGGGGGCCTCCACCTGGTGCGCCACCGGGATACCCGCAGGCGCGTGGGCCTCCACCAGGACGCGGCGCTCCACCTATGGGTCCTCCACCAGGGCGAGGGCCTCCACCGGGCATGCCGCCAGGGATGCCACCGGGGAGAGGGCCACCTCCTGGTGCTCCGCCCGGAAGAGGTCCACCACCAGGGGTACCACCCGGAAGTCCGCCTGGAAGAGGACCTCCACCAGGTGCAGCATGCCCCTTCTTCTCGTCCCAAGCGGTGTTAGCAATTTGACCACCTCCTTGTAGGCATGCCTCCTGGTGCAGCGCCTCCGGGCTTTGCTCCACCTGGACGAGGTCCTCCGCCCGGAATGCCCCCTGGGGGCCCTCCAGGTGCGTCCAACCCAGAATACGTTTTGTCGTCAGACCATCTCAATGCGTTTGCGTGTGATGATGAATAGGTGGACCTCCACGAGGTCCTCCTCCAGGTGCTCCTCCAAGTGTTCCTCCAGGAGCTCCTCCAGGGTTCCGAGGCCCTCCACCGGGGGCTCCGTCAGGCGGACCTCCGGGCTTTCCTGCCCGTGGCCCTCCTCCGGGAATGCCGCCAGGAGGCTCTCCACCAGGAATGCCACCGGGGGGGCCACCGCCAGGAATGCCGCCTAGAGGCTTGCCGCCGGGCATGCCCCCGCGGGGAGGCCCACCCGGGATGGCTCCTCCCGGAATGGCTCCTCGTGGACCCCCACCAGGAATGCCACCGGGAATGCCGCCAGGAATGCCGCCTCGCGGTCCTCCAGGTGCACCACCAGGGATGCCACCAGGGATACCACCAGGGATGCCACCGCGCGGACCACCGGGGATGCCTCCAGGAATGCCTCCGGGAGTGCCACCACGCGGGCCACCGGGGGTGCCGCCAGGAGCACCGCCTCCGCGCGCACCTCCTGGAATGGGCCAAGCTCCCCCTCCAGGAATGCCTCCTCGTGGCCCGCCAGGTGCACCAAGAGGGCCGCCGCCTCGTCCAATGATGCAAGGTATATCAAAAAGGATCACGCCCTGTCACTATCAGATTGATCTTACCGTGCTTCTGCTTCTAGAATCTTTACCCGGTGCTATCGACGAGAGCAGCAGTGGTATGTGCAAGTTCTGCCACGTGGTTTTCATACTCTCCACTCACTTCAATCCCTGTAGCTCCTCCTCCAGGTCCCCCAGGCATGCCACGAGGTCCACCAGGTATGCCACCTCGTGGACCGCCAGGTCCACCCCGAGGACCCCCAGGTAAGGCTTATCCAGCCCTTCGCACGGCCCCATCCTATTCACGATTCCCGTGTACGTATGTCAGGCATGCCTCCTCGTGGACCACCGGGCGCACCCGCCGGACCTCCGGGCATGGCACCTCCCGGTGGTGCCTTCGCTCGGTTTGGAAAGCTTTCGGTCAAGGTGCTACGCGCACTCGACCTGAAAAAGCTGGGCATGATGGACACTGCCGACCCGTACATCAAGCTCACCGTGGGCACACAAGCGTATCAGACCAAAGTGCAAGAGAAAGGCGGCAAGAACCCCGAGTTCAACGAGACGTTCGAGTTTAGCATCTCGACCGAGAAGGAAATGGTGGTTGAAGTCTTCGACAAGGAAGCCAACGGCAAAGACCGGTTCATGGCGCAGACCAAGATTGATATTGTCGCGTGGATCGCGAAAGGCGGCTTCGAAGGCGACGTGGATCTGCAAGACGCCGACAACCAACCCGGTGGGAAGCTCTCAGTAATCTCCAAGTTCACGAAGCCGGCGGCGCCACCGCCGGGGGCTGGAGCGGTCAAGGCGCCACCACAGGCACCATCGATTCTATCAGGACCGGCCGTGAACCCATTGCCGCCAGGCACGAATGCGATATCGATCCCTGGTGCACCACCCATGGCCCCGTCCGAACCGCCACGCGATCCAAACGGTAAATTCACCGACAAGGAGATCTGGGAGGCCTTCCAGGCATTCGATCTCGACCACAACAACTATGTGGGCGCGGCCGAGATCCGCCACGTGCTGATCAACATTGGCGAGTCGCCCACGGACGAAGAAGTGGACGAGATGATTAAGATGGTCGACAAGGATGGCGACGGTCAAGTGAGCTTTGACGAGTTCTACGCCATGGTTACCAAGGGTAAGCAACCGCCGCCAGGACTCGGCATCCCGACAGCAGAGAAAGCGGCCGGTGGTGGTGCCACTGGCGCTAGCGGTGGCGTCGCTGGCGCGCAGGCGATCCAGCTGCGCAACGAACGCAAGGTCGCACTGGAAGAGTTTGCGCGGGACAATGGCATTAAGCCCGAGTCGGTCAAGAAGGCCTTCAAGCGATTCCAGGCCACAGACAAGGACGGTTCGGGCCAGATCGATTACTCGGAGTTCTGCGAGGTCATGCAAGTGGACCCGTCGCCGCAGTGCGAAAAGGTCTTTCAGCTCTTCGACATGGACAAGACGGGCCGCATTGATGTGCGCGAGTTCATGATCGCGCTGTCGAACTTCTCGGGCGCCGAAAAAGAAGAAAAGCTCAAGTTTGCATTCATGGTCTTTGACGAGGACGGCAATGGCGTGATCACGCGGCAAGAACTCATGAAGATCCTCAAGGCCAACCACATGGCCTCGAACGAGAGCGAGGTCGCGCGCAAGGCCGACACGATCATGTCGCAGGGCGACAACGACGGCGACGGAGTCATCTCGTTTGACGAGTTCTCGGTCGTGAGCAAAAAGTTCCCCAACATTCTCTTCCCGGCCTACACGCTGTCCACGACAAAAGATTGAGAGGATGAGAGAGAGAGTGGTAAAACCAACCATGCTTAAAAGTAATATAACGTCCACGTGACATGGTCACTTGGCGATTATCAGGGGAAAGCGAAAATCGTAGATTGAGGCTATGGATGTGGGTACGCGATCTCCTCCAGGAATGCTAGGGACTGGGCAGAGTCTATCTCGCGTGCTAACGCCCGCAGTGTCGTGCGCATCATCAGCACCTGTGGGTACCACTCCACGTATCGACGAAGCGCTTCCACGTTGTTGGAGGCCACAGCGTGGTCGATGAGTTCTTCTGCCGGTAACGATTTGCGAACGGCCGCGTGAGCCTCAAGCCAATCCAGCAGGATACTGTTCACACCATGGTGTGTCGCGCGACGCACGTCCTTCCATTCGAGTGTTTGGCACGCGTGTGGGAAGTGGTGGACGGCCAGCCACTCGGCGATCTCAAAGCGGTGCAAGTACACAGCTTCTCCCAGCAGCGTAGGCTCGACGGGCACGTCGGAGTTCTCCATGAGCCACTTGACCACCGAGAAGCGGATAGCTTGAATCGCCGCAATTCGAGCTCCCTTGAAGCTGAACGGTTCGTATCCTTGGTACGCGTCGTTGTTGATGTACTTCAAGTGGAGAGGCGGCTCACTGGCCGTCGAAGGCAGGTCGCGGAGGACGTCAAGCAGAGTTGTATCGCCTCTGTAGACTGCACGCACCGCCCATGTTAAGGGAGCACTGCCGTTGCCGTGCGGGCTCCACTCCTGATAGTCTTTGTTGGCGATCATCTTGATGGCCCACGCGGGCGTTCGAGCGTCCAGGAAGAAAGGGTGCGGCGTCGGCAGCGCCTCGCCCGAGTCAAACTGATCATCTTCCAAGAGCTCGGCGAGTGCTGCGTTGTGGAATTTGGCCATGGCGAGCACAATCCCACGTGCGCGTGGCTGGCCGGCACTGCACGCGTGGACCACAAAGCGGATGTGCGCCGTGTCTTCTAAACCGCACTTGTCCGACGTGACGGCGTTGCGCACGGCACTCGGGTCACAGCTCCCTGGACCCGTGATCGAGTACACAGCCGAGAGCCACCGCTCGTTGCAACACAGCGCCGCACCATCCATCGCTAGGAAGCCGAGGTCGTCATGCCCGAGCGTGTCGTGGATGAAGCGAATGGTCGGCAGTTCCATTTCCCGCCCGGCCGTGTACATGACCTTCCGGACGACTGCATTGGCTTGTTCCGGATACGTCTCCCGCAACGCCATGTAAATGTCAAACGCTCCGCGCAAGAGAAGATCGTGGAGCAGATGGCTGCCAAACAAATGCGGGTACTGGGAATAGATCGCCGAGACGATCTCGAGGTGACCTGCGAGCAGGGCCCCCTGGATCGCGGCGACCGTGCAGCCTTCATGCCGATTCTGTGCGAGAAAGTGCACGACCTCAGTGCGGCCTCGCGCAGCGGCCTTGTCCAACGCTGCAGTCGTACATCCCTCCGACCGGTGCTCATGGAGAAACTGAACGACTTCGAGACGGCCTTCTTCGGCGGCTGCATCCATCGAGTCTGTTGTGCAGCCTACCGTCATGTTCTCGTGGAGGAAGCGGAGAATCGCCATGTTCCCAGCCGCCGCAGCGAGTCGCATCGCGTCCTGTGAACATCCTTCGCTTCGGTTCTCGTGGAAGAACTGCACCCGCTCCAGGTCGTTGGCTTGGACGGCGGCATCCATGGCACGAGTCGTGCAGCCTTCCGTGCGGTTTGTGTGGAGAAAGTCCACGACATGCCACGCCTTGGCGACGGCTGCACGGTCCATGGTAGTCGGCGTCACGAGGGCCACGTCCTTTTCGTGGAGGAATCGAATGGTATCCAGTGAACCCCTCTCTGCAGCGACGTCAACTGAGATGGGCGCAATTTTGGCGAGCCTGCCGGCATCGTACGCCTTCCGGACCATCTCGAGATCGTTGCCGTCCACAGCCTCGCGGATGAGGTGGTCAAAGCCCGCGGGAAACGCGTGGATGTATTTCTCGACGAGCGCTTGAGTCTCCGGCCGTGGATCCGATACCATGGTCTGCTGGACGCGCTCGCCGTCCTCGCCACACGCAATCGACTCGGCGCTTTTCTCGAGCAAACAGTCGAGCACTTCGAACTGGTGTTGTGCGTGGGCAGTGGCAAATGCCAAGGCACTCACGATTCCTTTGTGGAGGCCGTGTGCCATCACGTAGCGGACCATGGCAGCACCGTCACGCTTGATAGCGTGGTCGATCGGAAGCCTGACGAACGGCGCGTATTCGTGGACCCACTGCGCGAGCTTCCGGTCGACTCGGTCCACCACATTGGCGAGCGCGAGCACAGACTCCAAAACTGACCCGTCGATGGGGCGGTGGGTCCTGAGCATCTCGAGCACGACCATATCGTCGGGCTCGTATTGTTGCAGCGCGTTCGACCACATGGCTCGGATGGCGTTGGCGGACTCACACGGTCCCTGGTCGATGGCCCACTGCAGAATGTCGACGCGGCGGTACGTGGTCGCCGACACGGCCACCGCGTCATAGTCCACCGGGCCGGTCCCAATAGCGTTCCCGTTTAAATCGACAAACCGCGCGCGTGGCACAAGCTCGAGTTCACACGGTGAGCCCTGCGCTACGATGATGCCCTGCAGCATATACAGACAGAGGGTCGAGTGCCTGAGTAGATGCACGACCGAGGCGTCGAGCTGCAGCCAGTACGGACGGAGCGCGAGCGGAATTCCGGCTTGGAACGACGTCACATGGCGCAGCAGCCCCGGGTCCAGCAGCACGTGAAGTAGCGTGGACAGCGGCGTGAGCGCAGGTGCGGGCGTGGACGATGGCGTCGAGGACGACGTCATGAGCGGAAGATGGACAAGGCTGTCTCATTGGGTTCATCAACCTCTCATAATACATACGTGAATGAATGTGGATTGTAGAGTCAGCTCAAGTTGGCTGTAAAAACCTCTAATAGAGTATACGGCATCAAAGCGAGGATATTGTAAATGGCGAAAAAAACCATCGACGGACGTTCAAACCAATTAGCCACAGCCATCACCAACAGCTCTCTCACTCGCAGTCCAACACGATGCGGCCAGACACGTTGCCTGCAGCCAAGCGGTCGTAGATGCTGGGTAACTCGCCCAACCCTGCGACTTCACACTGGACCTTGACGTCGCCGTACGCTGCAACCTTCAACGCCTCGACGGCGTCCTGCCGGTTGCCCACGCATGAGCCGATGATTCGATGCGCATTGAGCACCGAGTTGAACACGTCGACTGTGACATTGGCGTCCTTCGGAACGCCCACCATAATCATCGAGCCGTACGGACGCAAGAACTCGAGTGCGTGCTTGTACGCCTCGCCGTTCGAAGCCACGACGATCGTGCCGTGCGCACCGCGGCCGCCGGTCGCCTCCTTGACCTTCTCAACGATGTTGCCGTGGTTGAAATCGACGAAGTCGTGGATACCGTAGCTCGCCACGAGTTTGCGTTTCGCGTCGCCCGAGTCAATCGCAATCACGCGATACCCCATGGCACGCGCGTACTGACAGGCCAAGTGACCAAGCCCACCACCGGCACCGGGGATCACGACCGTGTCGCTCGGGTTGCCGCCAAACTCCTTGAGCGCCTTGTATACAGTGACCCCCGCACACAAAATGGGCGCGGCCACGTCGAGTGGCAATGCCTTTGGGATAGGCGTCACGTGGTTGGCAAATGACACGCACCACTGCTGGAACGAGCCATCCACCGTGAAGCCGTGGAGCTCAGCTTCTTCACACGTCGGCTCGTGGCCCTTGCGGCAGTCTTCGCAGCCGAGACACGAGTTGGCCAGCCACTTCACGCCGACGGGATCTCCAATCTTGAGCTTCGTGGTAGTGTTGGCGCCAATGGCGGCGACGTAGCCGGCGCCTTCGTGGCCACCGACGAGCGGCATCTTGTTGCGGAGCGGCCAGTCTCCACGCCAAATGTGGAGGTCTGTGTGGCACACGCCCGAGTACGCGAGCCGCACAAGCACCTCGCCGGGCTTGAGCTGGTCGGGCTGCACGACGGGCCAGCTGTGGGACACTTGCAGCGGCGCGCTGTGGTTCTCAAAAACGACGGCTGTTTGGGTCGTGGGAATGTCGTACCGCGTTTGCGACTTGACACTAAGGCCGCGAGTCTGCTGGCAGCGCGTACCAGTGCGGCACGTTCGCCCACGAAGAGAGAGAACCGAGGTGGTCGTGCGTGCCGAGAAGGAATTTGTCGTGGTCAGGGCAGACGCGCAGCGTGCCGGCTGGACGTGGCAAGTGGCGGTGCGAAGCATAGCAGGTCAGAGTCGAGTTCTCGAGTGAACGTTGGAGCTTTCCACGCCGGGCCTCCACGTAGGTCCCACATACCATTAACTGCGTCCTGTCGCCCATGCCAGTGCTGTGGGCGAAAGGTGTCCGACACTTCAACCACCGTAGTGTTGTTTTGGGTCGCCGTGATTGGTCTCAATTAGGTATCGCCCATCACTCCTTTACTGAGAGAAGAAGGCAAGCACAGCCGGTTACAAAGTCACTTCCGAAAGGCACCTTACTCCCCGCATCATGGGACTCGCTGCACCGCCGCCGGCGCGTCTCAAGGCACGCACCGAGTTCTCCATCACGCTCGAGATGCCGTCGCCTCTGCCGCCGGGCGCCACGGGCTTCCGCTTTGAATACCGCGAGGCCAGCGAGCGCTCGTGGGACAAGGCCCGGCAGATTGACACTGGCTCCACCACCATGGCGGACGGCGTGTTGCTGGACGATCTGAACCCGACCAGCACGTACGAGATCCGCATCTACGCGATCAACAAGAGCGCGGACGGCACCGTGGCGGACATCTCGCCGCCCAGCGACGTCGCGGCCGTCGACACGGAAGTGCCTGGGTGCACCCCGGAACCCTCGTGCTCGCTCCAGTAGCTACGTACAGTACCGAACTTTGCCATGGTCGATGAAACGTCAACAAAATATACTTCCGCTCGTTCCCTTTCTTTCCTACCCTATTGGTTTGTCTCTTCCTCTCTTTCTCTCTCTCTTTCCCAGTGTCACGGCTGCGCGGTGCCAAACACTTGCTGCCATGGGACGAGTCGGTCATGGACACCCGTCGACGTTGACGAAAGCCCGCTGAACGCACGGAGCCAGTCGTCCTCACTGGGCTTTGGTTGCTTCTGCCACCACTGCACAAGCTCGTCACGCCCAATCGTCGCCTCCATGCGGGTCAGCAGCGCATTCAACAAGTCGGCGGCGTCGCCGGTTGCGAGCAAATGGGTCACAACTTCGTGGAGCCACGTGAGCGTGAGGCAGGGCGGCTTGGCAAACAGAGGCGTCCAGAGCTCGGCGAAATTGGTCGCGAGTCGCGGCACGTCGACACGCACATCTTCATAGTCGAGCAGCACTGTTTCGAAAGCCCACTCCATGTCCTCGGCGGCCACGTCGTCGCTGCGCTCCGTGATGAGCCGGTGAAAGAGGCTCGAGACCTCCAAGCGCGTCGCCTGCTTGGCGTCCACACTGGTCGAGATGGCGACCCGCACAAAGTGGCGCCACAACGCGGTACCACCCAGTTCATTCACACACAGCACGACCTCATCGAGATCTCTGACCGACAAGTACTCGTCCAGCGTGCTGCGCAGCTTACTTTCGACGTCGGGATCGAGTTCATCTTCTTCGTCGTCCTCTTCATCTTCTTCGGACGGCCGTTCCGCGCCAAAGTAGACGGCGAGGTCGTGGTCTTCGACATACTTGGCGATCGCCGCTTCGTCGCGCCGCATTGCACGCGGCAATACAGATGCAGCACTCACTTCTTCGTCGGCGACCATGCGCACGACAGTTCGCTCGTCACTATCACCTTCGATCACGGGAAGCGTCTCGGCGAACACTCGCGATGCCAAGCCAGTATCGACGAGATGCGCCAGCCCCGTCGACATCATCCACGACAGACCAAAGCAACCCGCAGCGATCAGGCGCCCAAAGAGTAGTGCCGAGTACTGATGCACGAGCGGGATATCAATCTTGATGTCCTCCAGAAACTCCATGGCGTTGACGAGCGCCAACTGAATGGACGTGGCATCGACGGCGCCCCCCTCGTAGAGCTTGACCAGCAGCTCCACCACATCGTGGCGTTCCTGATCCTTGCCTTCCAGTGCGCGGTTAACAATCTCGTCGGCAAAATCCACGAGCCTCTCGCGCGGCAGCTCGCGCACACAGGTCCCGGCCTCCTGAAGATCGTGGATAGAGCGGTATTCTTGGATGATACTCTTGATGCGCGTGGCGATCTTTCCGTCATCTGCTTCAGCGTCATGAGAGGAAACGGGTTCGTTCTCCGCAGTCTCTTCAGAAGACGGTGTCTCGGTGGTTGAATTGACGCTACTGCTTTCGGTGAAGGTGTCTTTGCGGACTAGCAAATTCGAACTCTGCTTCGCCAATTGCACGCTCGAGATCTGCGATTTGAGACGACGCTTCTTGAGGTCATCGTGTTGAGCGTTTTTGCCTTGCGACTGCAACTGCTTGGCCTCTCGTCGTACTTCGTCGAGCGTCTTTTGCTGCATCTCCTTGCGGCGAGGCTCCCACAAGTGGTCCCGCATTTCCAAAATATCCTTGAGCAGGAACCGCGCACGCGACGGTAAGCGTGTCTCATCAGAAAGCTCGACCAAACGCAAAATCACAATGCGCATGATCGGCTGCGTCTTGGGCTGGTCGTATTTCTTGCCCACGGTTGCCAAGAGTTTGCACAACGCCTCGACATCTTCTTCGTCGGGAAACCGCACTTCTTGTCCAGCCAAGTGGTCATCATTGCCATCTCTCAATAGCTCGAGACCGAGCAAGTAGAACAGGCACGCTTGCACCACGGATTGCTGCCGAGGAGATCAGTTGTCAGTTAGTCAGAAAGTGCTTTCAACAGATTTTGCAGGGTTGTGGGAATACGTACGTTTAGCAGGTCGACCTTGAACAGTTCGCCGATGAAGCGCATGTTACCCAGCATCAACCGCTTCAGGCGCAGTGCATTCTAATCACAAGCAATCATCTCTCAGTACACGAAAACGAAATAATCGGCCTGTTGCAGCTGACTTACCAGATCCTTTTGTCGTTGATCCAGCCCTTCATCGGACTCGTGAGTCGTCTTGTTCTACACCACACAGCACTCATAAGTCACCACGCCTCGTCGCAATCGGGACGGAGCGAATTTGAGGAACACGTACAAACTTCTCAAACTCCAGCTGGCAACGACGGACCAGCAGCCGCTTAAAGCTGGTTTCCTTGGTCGCGGCCTGGATCGCAGCACTGGCGGATTCGAACTCTCCAAGCACGGGTTCATATTCCGTGAGCGATTCCAGCGGTTTCTCTGTTTCACCAACAGGCGAGATCCGGCATTAGTGAGATCCGCCCGTGATATCCAACAACAGCACACAAATGTTCCGTGAAACTCACTCTTGTAGTAAAAGGCATTCTTCGAGGCCTCGACGACGGCAACAAGCACATGGCTCGTCGCGTAGAGAGTTGCTTTCCACATATCTGCAGGTGTGCAAGGTCACACCTGTTAGGCGTGGCCCCAGCAGACTCAGAAAACGATTTCGACGCACCTTGGTTGGTCATCTTGGTTGTGTCCTCAGCAACTTCACTGGAGCTTGCAGCATCAATGCACTCGTTTTCGCTGTCGTAATACGAGCAAATATGGTAAGATAAACACTTGGAGACATCCGCATCTTTGAAGAAGGGAATTAAATACCTGGGAAAAGGCCCAACGAAACCGGCGGTATCATCCTTGCGGACCGCCGTCCACGCAAACGTCTACAAAGGTCCACAGGTGATAGGTCAGTGGGTTTCCTTGAACTCACGAAGGACCAATTGAACGCACACAGGGCTGGCCAATGCGTTGCACGGCGCGCAGAAAGCTCCATGTTGTCGAATTTGTTCGCACGTGGAACTCCTTGCACAAGTCCGCGTAGACATCCGCGAAATTTGGTTCCTCAATCGCCTTGTTCATTATCGCCGCAATGATAGACCTGAAAGATAGCCCGATCATTAGTCCCGTATTCGTGGCTACAGTCGAAACAGTTCAATACAGCACGTACCCGAGCATTTCCATGCTGTCCATCGGCGTCTTGCACAGCTCGTCCGTGAGCTTGGCAAATTTCTCGCGCGTGAGCTTGTTGAGTACACTTTTGACGTGGCTAAGCGTCGCTTCAAACTCCGACTTGTCGGCTTTCTTCGGAACCCAGCGATTCTCAGACACGGTGAGCGGCTCGATAGGTCCATCATACAGTGGAGGCGGTGGAGGGCCGCCTCGTCGGCCACCACCACCGCCACGACTATCAGCACCCGATCTTGGACGGTCGCCCTTGGATCCTCTTCCACCTTGCGTGCCTCCTCCTCTGCTAATACCTCCGCGTTTCACGGAGCCGCCTCTTCGCGAAGACACTTCCACACGGCGACCTGACGCCAAGGACGATCCCTTCACCGTCGGCTTCGTCGGAGGTCGCACTTCGATGACTTCAGTGATCTTCATATCACGTAGATCGGGCGGGCACGTGACACCGCTCGAGGGCATGAGCTTGCGCAAGTCCGCGAGGCTGTACACTGTCTTGTTAATCAACGGCGTCGAAGAAGAACGCTGGTGTGTGGAGATAGATGCTGAGAGCGACGACTTGAACGGCGTTACTCCTCGCGCGGCCAGCGTCTCTCTCAGTGTCGGCTTGGCGGCGACGGCTGGCGGTTCGTTGATAGAGCTCAGCAGCGACGATTTGAACGAGTTTTCCGTGCGTCGCGCGGTCTCTCGCTTTGTGTCTTCCTTCTCCAGCTTGGCGAAAAACTCTCGTGTGCGGGCCTCCTTGTCGGATACCGTACGCGCAGGCGAAGGATCCCCAACGCGGGACAGAATACTTTTACTGCCGGATCGAAGCCCTTCACGAGTCGGAGATTCAGACCGGGTCGCTTTCGCGGGTGGTTCCGTGCCGGCGGATGGTTCTTTGAGCGATGATTTACTCGCCAACTGACTCAGAGATGTGCCCTGGCTAGAGCTCCTCGCTGCGAACCGCTCCTTCAGTCGCTCAGCCGCCAGGCGGCGTCGTTCCTCGTCCTCATTTGAAGTCGTGGTCTCCGATACTACACTTGTAGATGTGTTACTCGAAGCTGCAAGCGACGACTTGAAAGGTTGTGGTGGTTGGCGCTGGGAGCCAGCGCCCAGTGGTTTCTCAGCTCCTGGTTTGGCAGTGGCAGGGGGCGCTAACGAGGACGCGAGAGATGACACAAACTTGGTTTGCGGCGGCGGGGGATCACTTTTCGTGCCGGCGAAGCGCACATCCTGTGAGCTTTTCGCGAGAGGCTTGGTCACAATTACGGGCGCCGGTGTCTTGGACAAGGAACTGGCCGCGAGCGTCGATCCACGGAATGGCGTACTCGACGACTGGCTGCCGGTTTCCGAGACATCGCTTGTCGTCCGCTCCATGCGACGCGACGCTCGATCGTCCTGGAAGCGTCTATTGCTACCAAACCCGCGATCACCGCCGTCTCGCCCTCGGAACGACTCACTGGCCGACGAAAAGTCGCTAGTCGATCGCTCCATGCGCCGCATCGGTGGGCGGTCTGATGATGACGTGAGCGATAACCGATCGGAGCCACGTCGACCATCGTTATTGCGAGTGTTATAGCGCGAGGACTTCGAGTCGTACCGCGAGCTCGTGCTGCGCATGGACTGCACGGACTGCACGGACTGCACCGACTGCACGGACGCGTCGCTCTCGATACTGTCCGATCGCCCTCTCGACTTGAACGACGACGAGCGTCCGTCACGGAGCATTTCGACACGGCGATGCGAAGGTTCGTTCTCCGTTCGACGCGGGCCTGCCCCTCCGTCCCGATGCGACGACGACACGGACGAGTCCCGACTGCCCGGGCGGTTAAACGACCTGGTGCCGCCACGCGCGTTGCGGTTGCCTCCTGCATTACTACTTCCATTGCCGTTGCCGTTTGTGGACCGCGCATCTTGGCTGGACTTGGCAAGGGACTGCGCGAGTCCGCCACTGCGGAACGGCTGCTTGGGTGGGTCGTCCTGCACGTCTTCGCTGGGTTTGCGCGCCCAGCGATTCTTGCTGGCCGTACTGGCGTTGCTCTCGTTTGAATTCGCACGGTGCCGCGTCACTGGGGTTGCGGTCTCGTCAGTCGTCATCGTCACGCGCCGCCCATTGCCATTGTCATTGCCATTGCCACTCGCGGCATCCCTGCGTGGAGAGCGACTACGTCTGCCTCCTGCCGCATTCCCACGGCCGCCACCACCGCGTCCTCCAGCTACACCGCCGCCACGCGGCTTCACTGGTGACGCACCTGGAGTCGCGTCGTGGCCACGGCGCGGCTCCGCCCCCTTGTTCTCCTTCTCCTTGTCCCGCGCGATCGATTGCAGCAGAGACGACGTAAACGCCGGCGCCTTTGCCTTGGGCTCGTCGTCGTCATTCGCTGTCTCGCTCACCACGCGACGGTAGACCTTGACCGGTGCCCCCGTGCGTCCACCTGACCAACAGCAATCGCAGTATCATGAGTTTCCCTCCCCCGGCGCTCTCCCCAAAGTTCAAAATGACGTGACCCAGAAGTGGGTCGTTGGAAAGAACCGTAAATAATTACCGCGTCGATTGCCTCCGTCTTGTCCATGCTGGCGCGTGTGGTGGCCATCCATAAGAGTACGATGCTCCGTGGTTCCCTTTCCTTTCCCTCTCGCTCTTGTCGCCTCTACTCAAGCTTCAATAATGCGCCGCGCTCTCGCCCTTGGCGTTCTCACTTCGTTTCCTCCCATTCGGCAACCATACCGGTTATTCTAACATCCATACCGGTATTCCATATTTGGAGCAAATTACAGAAATAGGCGCAAATACCGGTACGGACACCGGTATTGATCAGTGGAAAGGGGTTGGCCTTCACCCACGGATCGATTGGCGGCGCCGCTTGATGGCAGCAATCTGATGCGCCAATACTGAGGAGGTACATTCGTTGCTCTCTTCCTCTCTCTCTCGCTGCATGCGCTTTGGCCTGCACCGCTTCATTGCTCCCGCTCGTGCATTCTCCTCGTTCTCCGCTGTCGGCCCCATGGCGACGATCAACTGGGCCGAGCAGGCCAAGAAACTGCAGGACAAACCGGCGCCACCGGGCCACAAGATCATCCGCGAAGGCAATGGCGTCATGATCTTTCCCGAGCAAAACAAAGTGTTTTACAACAATGTGCAGGTGCTCAACCGCGACTTGTCGATCAACATGATCTCGGAGTTTGCGCGGTCGCGCGCACGCGAGCAAATGCTCAAGCAGCAAAAGCGTGACCATGCCGCGGCCGGTGGTGCCCCCGAGGCGTTTGTACCCACCGAGATCAGCGATGCCGCCGTCGAGCAGCACCTCGTGGACACGGCCGAGAGCTCAGGCATCCGCATCTTTGAGGCGCTTTCGGCCTCCGGGTTGCGTTCGATCCGCTACTTCCAGCAGATCCCGGGCGTCAAGTCGATTGTCGTGAATGACATGGACGCCGCCGCCGTCGAGTCGATCCAGCGCAACGTCGAGTTCAACGAACTGCCGCTTGACCGTGTGATCCCGCGCAAGTCGGACGCCATGGACGTCATGTACAACAACCGCAAGGACAAGGACCAGTTTGACGTGATCGATTTGGACCCGTATGGCTCAGCTTCGATCTTCCTGGACGGCGCCGTCCAGAGTGTCACGAACGGCGGCTTGCTCTGCGTGACCTGCACAGACATGGCCGTGCTCTCGGGCAAGAACCCCGAGGTCTGCTTTTCCCGCTATGGAAGCGTGCCCAACAAGGCCAACTACCTCCACGAGATGGCGCTGCGCATGGGTACGCTCAAACGTCTCGTTTTCTAATCGGATTCCGTGGTGAGGACTCAATTATATTTTGCATCACGCAGTATTGCAGTCGATCGAGTCGGCGGCGAACCGCTACCAGCGCCATATTGTGCCAGTCGCGTCGTGCAGCATCGACTTTTACGTGCGCGTGTTTGTGCGCGTCTACAAATCACCGGTCAACGTCAAGCAGGCCATGACCAAGCTCTCGTACGTGTTCCAGTGCGTCAACTGTGACAGCTTCCACCTGCAAAAGCTGGGAGTTCCCCACGGCAACACGTTCCATGCGTCCCGCGCACCGGTCGTCGGTCAAGAGTGCGACCAGTGCAAAGGCAAGTTCAAGATGGCCGGGCCATTCTGGTCGGCGCCGATCCACGACCGTGACGTGGTTGTGCGGGTACGGGACCGTGTCGCAACGACCACGACGGACGAGTTTCCGACCAAGGACCGACTCCACGGTCTCTTGACGACCATTTCGGAAGAGCTTGTGGATGCACCGCTCCACTACACGCTCCCTGGGCTCTGCAAGACGCTCCACTGCTCGAGCATGCGTATGGACCAGATCCAAGGCGCGATTCGCCACGCTGGGTACGACGCGTCGCAGTTCCACAAGGTGCCTGATGCGATCAAGACGACGGCGCCCAACCACGTGGTCTGGGATATCATGCGCTGCTGGGTCCAAAAGCACCCGCTCAACAAGAAGCGCGAGGGCCAAGAGACCCCGGGGTCACGCATTCTTGAAAAAGAGCCGCAGCTCGAAGCCGTTTTCAACTCGAAGCGACCAGCGGCGCACGAAAAGCCAAAGGCGCTGCGGTTCCCGGGTAACCCTGAACCGAACTGGGGCCCCAAAGCGCGTGCCGTGGGCTACAAGGTGGTCACCCAGGACGAGTCAGCGACAGCCGCCGCAGTAGAAGCCGACGGTGTGGAACCAACGGGTGCGTGCCCTCTGGAAGCCATTGTGAAGTGAGAGAAAACTGACTGGTCGGATATCGTTTATGGTTCTAGATGCCGAAGAGCCCGACGCGAAGAAGGCCAAGACTGAGTGATACCGAGACGACCCATGCTCTCGAACTGCCATAGATTTCACGATTCCTAAAGCGTAAAAACGTAAGCAATGGTTTACGACCCTCTCAGTTTTGGGCTGCCTCGTTCACTAGCGTGCATCCAATTGGGCGACTTGGGCATCACCAGTGCCTAGTGAACTCCGTATACCTACGATGGCGCGTGGCTGTTGCTGTTCTCGCTGCGCCAAACTTTGACCTTAAGCTCGTCGTATGTTAGCGGATACTCTTCCTCCACATTGTCCTTCTTCTTGAGCTCATCCACAGAGAGATGCGGTGGTCGTAAACCTCCGTACCGGTAGGGCTGTTCTCTTGCGAGCAGCGCTGCCACCGAGCGACCGTTCACATTCACGGTCCTGCCGTCTGGGCTGCCGAGCTGCAGGTCGGGCGGAGGAATATAACTCAGTGGTGGTGGAAGCGCCTGTTGTCCAGCGTTTTCTGGAGGAATCTGCTGGCGCTCTACAGTACTGGGGCGACGGCGAGCCCCTGGAGAACCACCGGAGAGCGGCTTGCCCGGGCTGGTGTTCTGGTTATTGTCGAGGGTGTCGCTGTTGCCATCGTCGCGTTTGGGCACCACTATCATCCCTTGTTTCTTTGCCTCCATCTTGATACTGTACTTTTGAAGCACCGTGACGATTTGCTCTTCGACGTCGCCCAGGATCTTTTTCATATCGCTGTCATTATGGATCTCTGGACAGCGGATTGCCGCGTGGAGTGTGAGAGTCGCAGACTTGAGCGCGGCTAGGAACGCCTGAAGTTCGTGGTTCGCCTCTTCTTTGTGCTTCTTCTGATCAATCGTGGCCTGGAGCTTGGCCTTGAGTGTCTCGACGCGGTTCACGCGCTGGAAATCGACCGAGTCCTTGCGCTGCTTTAGCCTATCACATTTGATGATTACTACCCAAAATGCCGTTTCCCCAGGCGAACGAGCAGGCCACTTACTTGCCGATCTCTTCGCGCAGTTTGGCACTCACGATGCGGTGGTTCTCGATCTCTTCGGCGAGTTGGTTCACCAACTGGATCCGCTCAAAGTGCTCGACCTCTTGACGATTGAACGCCTCGATCATCTCCGATACCGTGTGTGTACCAGAGACCTCGTGGATCTTCTCAATAAAGGATCGATTCTCTTGGTACTTGGTAAGCAACGCGTCCGTGGTGATCTTGGTCTGACTTGTCTTCCAGCGGCTGCGGCCCTTGGGTGACCGCAGCACACTCTCTTGCGCCGCGGTCATATGCTTGGTGAGCTCGTTGTCGTTCAGGTATTTGTACTTACCGACATCCACGAGGTCTTCGGCATCGCGCTGACGCAGTGCAATCTCTTTGAGCTCTTGCAACAGCACTGCCGCTCGCTGGTCGCACTGTCGCCCCCAGTCGTCGCCCTCGGCGTGCATGTCTTCGATCTCCTTCTCAATCCCAGCGACGTCGGCACGGAGCTTCTCGACGTCGTCCGTGAGCTTAGTTACTTTGTTCTGCTTACTGAGTCCTTCCAGGGCCATCTTCGTGTAAATCGCGTCCATGCGCGCGCGCTCAGCACGCTGACTGTCGATCGCGTCGCGCAGTTTGCGGTTTGCACTTAGTTTTTCGTTCATCTTGACGACTCGGCGATCAATGTCGTGTTCCATCTTGCGGATCTTGGTGACGAGGACGGTGTGGTTGTGATCGAGTGCCGACAGCTCGTAGAGCTTGCTTTTCTGCTGGGCGAGCGCGGCCTCGCTGCGTTGGATGAGTCCGTTCAAGCGACCGACCTCCTTGCGCTCTAGCTCGAGTCGCACCATAAAATTGTTTCCCTGCAAGTAAAGATTCGATAGCTTCTCGGCAGCCTCATCGTTGTAGAATGGGTCGTCTCGCGTCGCGTGATTGTCGAACGAGAGCTGCGGACACCGGGAGGTTAGGATCCCATCATCCGGCTATGAAGTACATGGACTCTACCTCTTCCTCAAGCCGCCTGTTCTTGGCCTGGACTTTTTCAATCTTCTTTGCGTACTCGAGCAGTGTATTGGACAGCTCGCGTGCATGGCGCTTCCCTTCGTCGCGCTCCAGCACAAGCAGTTCCTGGTCAAGGAGACTGCCCTGCTGCCGCTTCTTGATGCAACTCTCGGATGCCGACTTGGCCAGCTGCCCATTCTTCTTCGCGCCATGCTTGGGCGTATCTCCCGACATTTGCTGAACCAAACGCTGTCAATCCACTGAGCCGCAGTTGATGCGCGGCGGTTGGAGAAGGGATATGTATATTTGGATCTACTCGCTTAGTGCGTGGTAGGTGCTCACCCAAGACTTTGGGGTCCTGCAATGCCCTGGAAACCTCCAAACAACTGAGTACCACCACTCCAGGGCCGACCCATCGGTCTGTCTCTTGTCAATACAAGCTGGCTGCCTCAGAACTGAGTGTGGCGCGCGTCTTCCCCCCATGTACCCATTCGCGGGGTGGCTACAACAATCGCGTGAAACGTTCATGTGGTACACACATTCTATCCATCATGTGATAGGCTAAAAATACATATAATTCAAATATTGCACCAAATCAGAATCCATCAATCGCGTTCTTCTCGCTCTTTCTCAGCTTAAAATGCGTGGAATCGTACTTAGTAGGATGTATGGGGTTCACCTTTGGGGAGACTCTCTCTCTCGAATGTGTTTTCTGCGTCACAGCAATTTCACTTTTGAAGCTGGAGCTACGCGACGCCCCCGCGCTCGGCGCCGCCCCTCTGTTCCTCCCATCGCGACGCCACACCATCCAAGTGGCGGTTCGTTGTGTGCTCCGCGATTTCCTCTGTCGTCTCGTCTCGCTCGCAGTCTCGTACGTGCCCTAGAAGCCATGGAAAAGGCCAAGAATCCCAGGCATAAGTCGCCTCCCGGTAGTCGCGACCGCAGCGTGAGCATGAACCACGCGGCCGAGACACCGCCGGCGAAGAAGCATCGCGCGTCCGATGATGAAGGAGACAGTGCGGCGTTGATTGGTTCCGCTCCGGGCTCCCAGGATGCCCGGTTGCCGCCACCAACACCCACTATTTGCGTCGGTCAGAAGGCGACGACCACGAGCCCACAGAACTGGAAAGACGCCACTGAAGACGCCGCCGCGACCGCATCAGCCACGGCAGCGATGGCGGCTGCTAGTATGGACCACCAAGCACCACGGACGACGGTGGCCACTGACGCCCAGGTCGCGTCCTCGTCGCCGCTGTCCTCGACATCGTCACCCGCTGGCTCGGCTACGTCGTCCCCACAGGCGACAGGATCAACAACGGCTACGGCAGCGGCGGCAGCGACGACGACTGCGTCTACCTCGGGAACGACGACCCCGTCCGGACCAAACGGGGACATCACGGAGGAGTCGTTCATGGCGTGGCTCATGGAGCAGAAACAGCAGGGCGTTGTGGCGAGCCAAATGCTCGACGTGCTTGGGCTCGGCGTCTCGGAGGGCACCGCGATCGACGACGATGAACTCTGGGACGCGATCCTCTCCATGGGCATGCGGCTCATCCAGCCGTCCATCCCCGTGCGACAAAAGCTGGAGCACGTCAACACGATTCAGGACGTTGTCGCGCTGCTCCAGCAGGCCAAGAAGATCGTCGTGCTGGCCGGTGCCGGCATTTCAGTGTCCTGTGGGATCCCAGATTTCCGATCGGAGAACGGTATCTACAGCGTACGTAACTGTGGGCGTGTACATATCCCTGGGTGGACGGGGAGTGTGAAGGCTGACGGGTGCTTTACTGCGTGGTCATAGCGTCTCGGCGAGTACAACCTGCCGAATCCGCAGTGCATGTTTGGTACGCTCGCCTGCATGTTCTTGATAGAACTTGAAGGCACCATGACTGACCTGCTGTTTGATACACAGACATTGAGTTTTTCCGAACGAACCCACGACCGTTCTTCGCGTTTGCCAAGGAATTGTTCCCGAAGGCCAATGGATTCACGTTTGTGCCGTCGCGGAGCCACTACTTTTTGAAGCTGCTGGAAGAAAAGGGCAAGTTACTGCGCGTGTACAGCCAGAATATTGACATGCTCGAGCACGCCGCCGGTCTCTCTCACGAGCGCAGCATTCTGTGTCACGGATCATTTGCTACGGCGACCTGTCTCGCCTGCAAGCGGATGTTTCCGGGAGACGCGATTCGGGACGACGTCATGCGCCAGCAGGTGCCCATGTGCAAGTCGTGCGGCGCCGAGAACGGCATCGTCAAGCCCGACATTGTGTTCTTTGGCGAGTCACTGCCGCGTCGCTTCCATGATCTGATCAAGGCTGATGAAAACGAAGCTGATCTCGTGCTCGTCATGGGCTCATCACTCAAAGTGAACCCCGTGCGAAGTCTAGTTGGACGCATCCACAACAAGGCGCCGATGATTCTGATCAACCGGTACGTAGTTCGGCGAAGATTTGTGTTCACACATTCCTATGGATTGTATCTCATTGTGATTTCTACGTGTTTTCTAGGGAGCCCGTCGGTCGACCACACAAGTTTGATGTCGAACTGCTGGGCTATTCGGACGAGATTGTTGAAGAGCTGTGTCGGCATCTAGGCTGGGAGATCCCGAAACCCGACCCTGTGCTGCTAGGCCAGTCGAACTTGACCTACAATCTCGACAGCCTCAACAAGAACAAGGAGCCGCTGCCATTCGAGTTCTTCCCGCCGTCTCGGCACATGTTCAACGGCTCAAAATCGAGTAGTCCATCGTCGAGCGAAGTGGAAGACAACGACGATTCGGTTGACACCAGTAGCAGCCAGGACGAAGACGATGGGTTCAGCAGCAGTGGTCGAGTGCGCATGTCGCTCGACGTCGGCATCGACGAGCCCGACTTCCGCGCCATGAACGGCGTTGTGGTTGGTGATGACGATGACCAGCTCATGGGAAGCGGCAGTGAGATGTTGCGGAACAGCACATTTGAAGAAGATGGCGATCTGTGAATACCCGACCTCGAGTGTACCAGTAGTAGTATCAACTCAACGCGCTGCCAAGTGACCCAAGAGCAGGTACACACGAAGTCACCGTCTCTGCCCACGACCATCGATCATGAACTGGAAGAGTGGATTCGAAGCTGCCCCATCTTCAACTTCGTGGCGCGTATGCTCATAGTCCATCCCCCCTCATTGTACGTCCTGACCGATCGATGGTTGGGTTTTGTTCATTTTGTTTCGATCTCTCAGTGAGGACGTCGTTCATTTTTTTCCGTGTAAGTTATGTGGGGAAAACGAAAGGGGACTCTTTTCTTGCAGCGTCCGTCAAGTCGTTTGCCTGTTTGGTTATAGACCTACGCGAGAATGTGGAGCACGACCGGCCGAAGTTGCCTCGAAGCTGGAGTACGTGTGAGCGCGAGCAGCTGGCCGCGCGTCTTCTTGTCCGTGTGATGGAGCGGAAGCTGATCCAGCGCAAGGCGCTGAAGCGGTTCACACGCGCAGAACGCCGTGCCTCGGATGGCCCCCATTGGACGGTCGTACACAGCTGACGTCACAAAACCCAGGAGCTCCAGCTACATACAAGCGCGATCAGCAAAGCGCTACTGCAGAGACGCCGTGGAACAATGAGCAAGCTTACCTCGGAGTCGTCCCATTGACGGCCAGTCCATTTGTCGTCCGCATGGAAGCTCGCTAGATCGTCCGCGGTCGGAACATACAGCTACAATACAAGCCACCAGTATCACCATCAGCAAAATGAGACCAAGCAATTGAGGGGAGAGAGACGTTACCATAGAGCAAGGCTCGAGCGCACCACGCCGAGGGAACGAGAGCGCGACGCGGATCAGCGTCGGCACAGCCACTGGGATGAGCTCCATGGGTTCGTCATCCGCATTCTCCTTCGCCTCACCACCACAGGAGAAAGGAAACGGCTCCATGTAGCTGGTCGAGCGCAGCACACACAGCGACGACGACGGCTCCATCACTTCATCCTCGTCTCCGGGGATATCGGGTTCGCCGCCAGTCGAAGTCTCACCAAACAGCAGCTCCCAGTTGGGCTGGAATGGGCTCTCTACCCCCAGTTTGTTGTACGCGATGCGCTTGGCCTTGGGCTTTTTTACGTGCTCGCTTTCAAGCGCGTCACGCAGCTCATTCCAGTACGCTCCGCCCGCAGCAGTGTCTGGAAAATCCCGGGGAAACGACGGCGCATGGTCCACCGTCGCCAACGCTTCGAGTTCATCCAGGCCGATCACCATGGCGCCGGCAAACACGAATGCGTTGAGAAATGCCGGCGCGTAGACAGGACTCAGGATGAGATCCCAGCCACCACTGGACTTGAACGTACCTGGCTGCCGCACGAGTATCAACGGCACACCTGTGGCTTGACGTCGGTACGTCTCGTCGTGATCCCCACCACGCACCTGGATTAGGTTGAGCTCGTGGTCCTTCAAGAACAATCGCTGTACACGGTCACGACCGGAGAGCGACCAGAGCTCGGAACACGGCATCGCTGACTGCGTGGGAAGCGGCTCGGTTTCGGCCATTGTGAAGTCAGCATCTGAAGCAGGAGGGAGAGAGAGTGCTGGTGAGACGAATGGGTACCCTGTAGAGGCACTGCCCTTCGCCGACATTGTCCACTGCAAGAGCGCCTCGAGCTGGGATAGGATGAGTCCCGAGTCGGGCTCTTCCGCGTCACCGGACGTCAAGCTCAGTCCCGACAGTGGACAGAGAATCGCAGAGGCAGCGTCCAGTTGGGCAATCGTGGGTTCCTGGAGCAGCGACGCTTCAGGAAAACGAGACGCATCAAGTTCTTGGCTTGACGGCGAACGCACGCGGGGGTCCCGAACCCGTACGCTGAAGGAATCCAGCTCATTGTTGTGTTTTGCATCGCTGAGGTCGGCTCGCAGCTTCAAGAGGTTTGTAGTCGCTGTCGCAATGCGGACTTGCGACTGTGGGAAGCCGTCTTCGCGGTCGGATGGTTCATCGTCTCCTGTGTCTGGTTCGCGTGGGCTGATACTGTTGAGGACTTTCCCAAGCATGGCATTCGCACCTTTGCCTCGAAGCTGAAACCGCGCTACGTGGCCTCGTCGGTCCAAGATCTCGATCTGTTCCGTGTCGTCGCGGTCGCTCATGACCTCGTGGCACGCACTCGCGATCGCCGACGCGGCCTCCATGAACGCGGCCGCGTGGATCCACAGCCAGAGCTGCCGCTTGCGCGGTCTCGGTTCTTGGTCTGCTCCTTCCTCGTCCGCACCGTTGATCGGACGCCACATGAAACTCACGGGTGCGATTGTGCCGGATGGGAACCGGTTCATGTGGTGCAACACAGCGCGACCTTCACGGTCTCCAGTGAAGAGCCCCGCGTCGTCAACGTCCGACCCGGATGGGTCCGTCACAAGCGACAGCACGTCGAGGATGACTGTGTCGAGTCCGTACAGCTCGAGCAATCCGTAGTACGACGCGTCGTGGAGCGTCGCAGTGTTGCGCAGCGCCGTGAGCGCCGCGGAGACGCTCTTGTCCTGGCGGCGCTGCGCAAGCACGTGGCCAAATCGCTCGCACATGCGCATACGCTTGGCGTGCCACGCGTGGGTCGGCAGCCACTTGGCCGCCGTCTGTGGGGAGTCTTCTTCTCCAGCTTCTGCTCCATCGCCACTGGCGTGGCTGGACCCCTGAGGTTGCTTGAGCCACGAGTGGCTGTCCAGCAGCAAATGCATGCGGCGGCGGTGCTTGCGACACCGTGGTTTCTGGTCGCGCTTGGCGCGGGCCTTTGCTGCGCTCCCCGTCGCAGTTGCTGCCGCAACCGAAACGCTTGCTCCATGGCGAGCGCTCAAAGAGATGTGTTCCTCTGCGGCCGTGGCGTCCGTGGGTATAGGCGGCAGCCGTAGCCGCCGCGGCATCGAGTGCGACTTAAACGCATTGGCACGGCGGCGCCGCTGATTGCGCTGCGACGCAAGCTTCGCGTCGGTCTCGGCTGAGCCGAGCGACTTTTGGTGCGCGGACTCGTGGAGCGCCTGGAGCTCGAGCGCGCGCGCCGTCGCGAAGTCAAGCACCTGCACGACCTGCGGACCGACACCAGCCATTTTCGTCCGTGTGCCGTGAGTGAGCTATTCGTTTTCGTACTTAGTAGGAACCTCCTTGGGATCGTGACATACACTCTATTTCAGTAGGTCTCGAGACAACATGGCTACACTTCACAAGTCCCGTCGCTTGTTCGATGGGTCCTGGGCCGTGGACGCCTTCTTGGTAAGAAGACTCGGTCGTCCCGTGGGCGTCGCGTGCGCATGGCTCGTCTGGTTGTGGTTCGGACTCGAGTGGGTGCTACCGCCGCCTGCGCTCGATCGGTGGCCCATAAAGTTCATGAACTTGCGGGCCGCGCCGTCTTTCTTCCCAGGCGTGCCCACTCCACAAGCGGTGCTCTCCTTATGGGCTTGGATGACAGGCGAGTCAAGCGGCTGTGCAACTGGATGCCCAGAAGAAGGAGGGCTCGTGGACGTTGTGGAGACTGTGAGCTGCGGATGAAAGCGAACGACGTTTGCGGCGCTTGTCGTGCGATGCGATGGACCAAGGCAGCTCATGATCCGCACCGCGGCCTGCCACGTGGGACTCTGCTCCGGCGACCGCACGAGACGCGCGAGCGACCCAAGTAGCACGGATGTAGGCCGCCACGCGAGCTTGTTGTGGGTCAGTTGAGTCATCAACGCCTCGACGAGCAGCAGCGTCGCCGTCACGACATCGGCTGGTGTCTTGCGCTTGGACTTTTCTCGGGTGCACCGCTTCTTCAGGTCTTCAGCGGCCAAGATCTTGACGAGGATCTCAAAGCACAGCGTCACGAGTGTCGTGACATCCTCACCGCCGAGCAACACGAGTTCGGGCACAAAAGCCGCAGCAAATTGGTTCACCAGCGAGCGAATAGTCTCGTCGCCCGCGTCGTCTTCTGGTGCTGCGTCATCATGAGAGAGAAGACGCTGAGTCATGGAAAATACGTCTCCCAGTGCTTCGCTGCCCACGGCAAGCCATGCAATCTGAAGCCCTATGGCCTGCTGTGGTGTGCCGACCAGTGCGGAGATGCTTTCGTCGTCCTCACTCTCGTCAGCGCCTAGCTCGGTGGTATGCTGTTCGATCTCTTGGCGCATGGCGTTTGCGACGATGAACGGCAGGAGCGTCATCGAGATGATGATCAAGTGCTCGATCGAGTTGGCATGAAACACGGGCGACGGCAGGACGAGAAACGACGCCACTGTGGGCAGGGCGAGCCGCTGCGACACGACGGGGCTTTTATCCATACTCCACACAAGTGTGCGCATGACCGAGGCCTGGTCGTCACTCCACTGCGGTGGCTTCTTGCTAAGCAACACATCCTGTAGCAGCTGGTTCGTCGCAAAATGCGGCATCTTCAAGATCTCCACGAGCAGCTCCATGATCTGAGTATGAAACGACAGTGGCTCGCTCTTGTCGCCGTGATTGAGGAGTGCCACACAGACCCAGAGGATCTGTGGATAAAGAACAAGCTTTTGCGAGGGCATGCACGCGACCATACTCCGTAACGCGTCCAATGTTTCGCCAACGACCGCGCCGGCACTGGTCGGATCGCGGCCGTGTTCGTCGAGCGCGTGGTGGAGCACGTCGAGCAGTGTCAAGAACACATCGCCGTGGAAGTCAGGCGCCAGCACACGATACCCGAGCAGGCCGAAACGAACGCACAGGAGAACCTGGGCATTGTTACACCGTGATAACGTCTGCTGGAGAAACGTGGATCCGGGCTCGAGCGCCAACGAAATCTCCTTCACGCACTCCAGAGCCCAGGCATTTCTCAGCGATGGCGGCAGGCACGATGCGAACGAACCCATGAGAGTTTCGAGCTGGTGAGCCGACGAATGGGCTTGCGCGGTGGCAGAGCCGCGATCTCCGGTCCGGATTTCATCACTCAACCCCTGAGCTTGTGCCTCCCACGAGCGCGACCACGCCGCGAGATCTTCGACAATGGGACCCAGCAACTCGACGGGTCCGTGCAAGTGGCCCAGCAAGTTGCGAAGCAGCACGAGGCAGTCGCCGCTGGCGTCCACGTAAATCGACTGGTGCTGGTGGTCATCCAGGTTGTTGTTGTCGTTTCCACTGGTATGCGGGGCCGTTCGTTGGACAACAAACGCCTTGGGGTCGAGCACAAGAGCAAAGAGCGCTAGAAATCCAAAATGCACGGCCTGGACCATCATCGTCTCTCGTAGCGCCGGGTGCTGATAGAGATAGCTCGGGATCGTGGCGAGGTGGCAGCAGCTGTCGCTCATGAGAATTACAAACACGAAAACGTCGTCCACGGGCTGGATCGTCGGTGACGAGATCTCTCCACTAGAAGGCGCATCCACGGCGGCGGATTCTCGGCGTCGAGTCTCAACGAGTACCAGCGCCTCGCGTACCACTTCGTGAGCTGCACTTTGCCATCGGCACAGCCACCATACAACGATCTTGGCGGTCGCGAGCCGCACGGAAGTGGTGCGTTGAAGAAAGAGAAAGTGAACCACTTTAGAGAGGTTCGAGTCTCGGCGCTGAGGCTGGTGCGAGGGTCCTTCTGAGCCTGGCTCCGCAAAGGCGAGCGTCAACCACGCCTGTTCCAATTGGTCACTGCAGCTCGTGCCCAGGTTCGAGGTAATGCGAAACATCAGCGAGAGCAGCTGATCCGCGTCGATCGCTGAGGGAAGCGCGAGTTGGTCTGATGGAGAGTCCATTTGTGGGAGCGGTCGTTTCTGTGGCGTCCCCAGACTCACTTCGGCGAGCCACGGCAACACGACGACTAGCGATTTCTTCTGTTGTGCGGCCTCGCAACACGACAGAAACTTGAGTATCGACATGCCCATAGGATAGGCGAGCGATGAGAGCTTGACCACAAGAAACGATGCACCAGCGACCTGCATGCGGCTCGTCACTTGGGCTGCAAACGTCGCGTGCGATCGCTTGCCACTTGACACGGACGCATTCAAGCGAAAGCAAGACGAATCGCCCTGTTCCGAGTCGTCACCATAAAGCGCGTTGATTAGGTCGGCGGCCTGCTGTCGCTGGGGCGGATCATTTTCAATGCCGAGATGCATCAAAATTACGTGGCATACTCTGACTTGAAGGTTCTGGATCGTGCTGGCGGTCGTGCAGAGTGATCTGCGTTGCGTCACGGTTTCACCACTGATAGCATCAATGGGTAGTGAAGTCACGGTGGCTGATTGTGAATCTCTCAGCAGCTGCTGGAGCTCGCTCGCAACCGAGCACACAGCGCGGAAATAATGCTTGGCGACGTTGTGCTTGTCGCCGCTCGAGACTCGGAAGAACGCCTTGTCCACGCAGATATCGACAAAAGTTCGAAAATCACTCTGCAAGAAGGCACGCAGCACTGTGTGACAAAAGCGTTGAAGAACTTGGAAATGCTGGCTGCCAACGCCGTTATTCTCTCGCTCATTCTCACTGCTCGAGTTCACTTCGACAGCGAAACACTCGTCGAGCCATCGAAACACGGTCGAGTCCTGGGTGATGGGCAGAGGCAAAAACACGGGGCCTTGGACGATGACAGGCAGTGTTGCAAACGCCGTCTCGCACACAAAGAACCGCTGGAACGATGCCATCGCGGCCTCCTGGATGCCGAGCGCACGGGTCGCGTCGCATTCGTCGACCCATTGCCAGGGTACAAGTGTGTCGTCAACGCGTTCCGCCAGAACGTCGCAGCGCTGCACCCAGTGGTCCCGGGCTGGCGAACTACAGGTGAAAAAGGAGCCTGAGAGATTTGCACTCAGGCGCGCGTTTGCCAACGAGTTGAACGAATGGCACCAGCTGAGCAGCAGCGTGTACCACGTCTCGCGCTGCTCTGAGTCGAACAGCGATGAAGAAGCCGGAGGATCGCTAGAGGATGTCTCGACTCGTGCCATTGATATCGATGATTGATGGTTAGACTGGACCGAGACCATGCGTCGCGTGGTGGCGGCCGGACGCCTGCTAGTTGAGGACTGATTGGAAAATGCAGTGAGCGCTCGGATGCTCGAGCACAGATCTTGCTGCATCATAAATACGAGGTGCTGCGGAGCATCACGTCCATCAAGTGCGGTGGCTCGTCCGTATCCATGCTGTTGCTGGAGATTCATCAATGCTGTGGCGGTCTTGTCAATCACTCCAATCGCGACCGTTTGGAGACGTAGCACGGCCTCTTGCGTGGTCTCATCAAACAGTAGAGGACGTTGCTGGGTCGTGTGGAGAAGCAGTCGGTAGCATCTCCCCAGTGCCCATTGGAGCTGAAGCTGCGCGATGGCCTTCAGATTCCGAGCCTTTTGCTCCTTGGAAACTCGTCTTGGGGCATATCCATTACTAATATTGCCAATGCCATTCATTGGAATAGCATTTCCAACAGCGAGCGACATATCGATCTGCGAGCCGTGGCGGCTGGCGCTCAGTGGTGTTTCAAAGATGGGCGAGAATGCCTCCGGCTCGTACTTTTGGAGAACCTCCACTAGAATGGGCAGTGACGAAACGTGGGTGCTACCTAGCGCGAGAATCACGGCCTTCTTCTGCTCATTTGATGGACTCTTGAGAAACCGCGCGAGCCTCTTCAACAGGGCCTGCACGGCCGAAGACGAAATGACGCTTTGCACTGAACCGTCTTTGATGCTTTCGTGGTCACTGAGCCTTCCAGATCTGGATTGGTCGTCTTCGTCGTGGACAGTCGTGTACTGGACCATCAAGTGAGGACACGCTGTTGTCGTCGCCAAGATTGCGAGGTTTCGCCAGCGAGCGAGATCAAAGCTTTCGCTTGAGGGATCGCTCTCCAAGAGTGACGCCATCGCCGGCTCCAACTTGGTCACCTTGTCATTCACATCCGACCATATGAACGCCACGACCTCCGGACTCCAAATCGCGAGCTGCGCATATACGACCGCGAGACACGAGGCCCAGCGAAAGCTGGCACGGGGAGCTCCCCCCGCGAGTTCCGTAATGAGCTGCCTAAAGCAACCGAGATCGGCGGCGGATATCACTGGCGGAGGATCAAAGCTGAAGAGTAATTCAGTGAGTTGCCACTCGGCTTTGCGAAGCACGTCCATGACACTTGGCCGTTCGACCGTGGCTGCCTCGATCGTGTGGGTGTCACTGTCGCTATTCCCAAAGGCGGCTGCTCTTGCCTGAGCGACGACCTCCAGTGCTGTGACTGCAGCCGCCAACAGACGCCCGTCTTCAAAGACGAGCAAATAGACTGCGGCACTCTCAATCTGAAGCAACGACTCCTGCTTTGCCTTGCGGGTTTCCCACGGCGTGACCTTCAAAGGCGATTCGCTGACCAGCAGGTCGATGATGGTTCGCAATAGTGATGTCGTAAGTTCCATGAGCACCAAGAAGGCATCAAAATCCTGGGGCGTCGTGAGATGATTGGACAGCCGGAAAATGTAGTCGGTCACGCCCCGGAAGATCACGCCTGCATGGCGACTCACTGCTTGAATCACGTGGTGGAGAGCCTCGGACGCACTGTCGCGAACTTCCGCCTCGTTATGAATACACGACCGCACGAGGATCATGATCTTTTGGTCGTCGCTCAATTCCAGCGCGACGTACAGGTGCTTTAAGGTGCGCAACGCACACGCGTAGCATCGAATCGCGATCGCTCGTCGATAGTCGTCGCGGAGCAGCTTGGTCACAGCCGAGTTCGGCAAGTTGGCGGTGCGTACGCCAGCCGCCGAACCTGCGGCCTGTGCTGTCGTCGACTTGATGAGCAGGTCGCCACCAAATAGTGCGTTCGCCTCAATCAACACCTGGCCCACGAGTTCGCCAAGCGTCGTGCGATTCGCTAGCAGTACCTTGCGATCTAGCGGTAGACGCGAGGCGACTCCGGTTCCCCAGCATAGTTCACAGAGTCTGTCGAGTGCCTTTAACCCGACGAGCTTCTTCTCGTCGAAAATATGGTCGGCTTCGAGCAGCAGCCGGCGCAAATGGCTCTGCACCGAGTACATCATATTGTACGACGCGATGCCCACGGAGAGCTGGACCAGCACGGGCAGCACGTGGACCACGAGCCTGTCGAACGATCGCTGCTTTGGATACGCAAAGAAACACCACGCCTGCGTCGTGTTGATAATCTCCATGCAGTCCGATTCACCGGGTATTCGCCGGTCGTTGAGGAAGTGGCGTGTGAGCACGTGTGTAAAGCAGCGACCCACACAGTCGAGGACTGCCGAGGCCTGTGGGCCGGCGCCACCGCCATCTTTATTTTGTTGGTACTGCACGCGCAGTAGAGCATGGACGTCCTCTTTCCAGTACCGACTGAAGATCTCGTTTGGAGAGACACAGAGCAACGCGATTCGCAGATCCCAGGCAGCGACGGCAAACTCCCGCTTCCCACACACCTTTAGCGTCACTGCGTGGAGCTCACTGATGCTGTTGGTCCACTCCGTGACGGCGTGGAACGACATGTACAGACGCTGCAACTCAGTGGAATCTAGTGCATCGAGTTCCCGATGGAGAATCGACGCGATCGCGTTGATCGCAGCCAGACGGGTCGGCGTCTTGTGGGGCTTGAGCGTGAGCTGCTGAAGCATCTTGAGCAGCCCAGCGGCGTCTTTTACTTTGCGTTGGACACTGGAAAACTCCAGAAACGTGGTCACGTCCAGACCAAGTCGCATGCCGGAGAGATTCTTCAGCAGTAGGTACTCTTTGCTGCTGCCGCCTGGACTGGTTTGGTTGGGTTGCAAAAGCCGGGAGAGCAACTGCTTCTGGAGTCGCACACGAATCGAGCTTAGCGAGCAAAGGGACACGAGTGCAATGACACGGCGCCACGCAATCGCGACGCTTTCCTGGAGCGTGTCATCGGGTGTCGGTGCCTTGAGTTGACTGACAACAGGCTTGAAGGCGAAGAAGCCGCCGCCGGTTTCTATGGCCCGCGCAGCATCCGATTGTAACGCTTCCTGGAATACGACCACGCAGCGGTCGAGTATTTGCTCGACCATCTTCTCTACCGCTACGACTGAGATCTCATCGCCTGGGTGTGGTTCTTGCGCTATGCCATTGACATCCAGTCCATCATGGGATCTTGACGTCGCCAGTCGTGCCTCGAGTATCTCGCCAACCAGGTACCCGACGAGCCACGACGCGCTCTTGGTCAACGCAGCTTCGCGTCGCGCACGGACGCCTTCAATTGCAGTGAGCCAGGAAAGCATAAACTGCATCGTCTCGCAAAGCCTGGTTCTAGCAAGCGTCGTCGCCATCCAGTGCAACCTCGAGAGCGGCGCTTCTAGACGGTTGCTAGCCGCAATCTCGAGGCGCACGGACGTCTGGCTGGCAGTGGCACCTAACGTGGTCCAATGTGTCGCCATGAAATCATCCATCTCGCGCTGGAGCTCCGGCAAGACGCCGTCCGCCGCCGTCGACGCCATGGCTGCTTGGCAATTTCTCCACACGCGACCTTCCAGGATCGAATGTCACAAGCACCCCACATTTATGTGTCACACACTTTATGAGTACATATTTGCCGAAAATGCATTTGACATAAGGACAGTATCTCTTGATTTAGTGTGGTTCGATCCTGAAAAGGCACTCGGTGTGGTCCACAAGACCGCCTCATCGGAGTTTTCCGCCCCGAAAATGCGGCCAAAGGCAACTTGCATGGAGCGTACGGCCGTAGTCGTCTCCGTCTCCATCCTCCCCCCGCCCGTGCGTCGCTCCCTTCTAGTCTGCAGTTAGAAGGCGGGCAGTGGCGTGCGTATGAGCAGTGATAAGGCCTCGTCGCTGCGCGCGCCGGCGGCGTCGCCGACGCCCGCGCTGTCGCCGATCGTGCAGCTTTTACCAACCGGGTATCGCGACATTCAGCCTTTCCAGCGCGGCCAGGGATGGCACAGCAACGGTAAGACAGCCGTAAAGCTGCGCCACGCGCGAGAGGCCTCCGAGCGCGTCGTGTTTCCAGTGATTCCGTCCTATAATGGAGCAGTGGGTGGGGGCGACATGACGTCCGCTGGTCCGTCGGCGAGAGTTGTGGACGAGCGGTTTGAGTATTCGACTCGAGACGAGAGCCAGGACCGTCTAGAGCGAGAGAAAGAAGAACGGCGTGTGGCGTCACCTCCGACCTCGGCGATCCCCGTGCCGCCGCCGTCGCGACCACGCCGACCAAGCTCGGGCTCTTCTACTGGTGAGGGCAACCAGCGATCGTCGTCGTCTGGAAGCTTCCGTACGCGCGCGATCGCTGCGTCGACCAATAGCACAAGTCGAGATTCAGTGAATCTACAGCACGTGAGTCATGTGGAAAAGTTGAGAGATGAGGAAGGCGTGATCCCGGAACCCGATCCCGCCACAATGGAGAGACTGTGGCACGAGTACACCGAGCGAACCAAGCACCCTACCAAGACTGTGGACAAGGAGTCCTACCACCGCAAGATGCAGCGTCGTTACAACGAGACCAAGGCGCTTCGCGAGCGTATTACTAGGCTTGAAATGGAACTGGAGGACGCGCAACGCGAGCGAGACGAAGCGCTGGAAGCATCCGAGCGAAGTGCTGTTCAGAGAAGAACGCGGAAGGACCCAGGGCTAGGCGACTCAGTCTCCGGAGTTCTCCCTGAGGAAGATGTGGCCTCCACCTCGGGAGCATCTCCGCGTCACAGGCACTCGGAACAAAGGTTCGCGGCCATCGCCACGCGCGTCTCAATGCCACTTAAGCGGCACCAACACTTGCAAGCGAACCCGGAAGAGATTTTGTATCGAGAGAAGGCTACGAAGCTGGAGCGGACAATGGCGGGCGTGAAAGAAACGAGCACACAATTGCAGGCGCGTCTCATGGGCATGCACGAAACCGACCAAGCGACCATCGAGAGTCTTCGCGCTCAGTTGCAGCTGGAGCAGCGAGCCAGCAAGTTGCTCTCTGTGCAACTTCAAGAAACGAACGCCGCGTTTCGTTCCACAGTGGATGAGCTGGTTTCTACACAAGTGGCACTGGAAAAGGAGCAGGCCGAAAAGCAAATCGTCGTCGAGCAAATTCAAGCGGACACGAGACAGCTGATATCGGACCAGAGACGCAAGGAGCTCCAGAGTCGCGTGAAGAATGTGGTTCGAACGCTCGGCAAAGAAGCGCTCCACCAAAAGATGGAAGCACTGCATGCGAGAGCGATGGCAGCTGAGCATCATATGCGAGTGGCACAACTTGAAGTCGTCCGACTAAAGCAAGAGCGCGATTTACAGCAGCAACGTATCGATGAGATGCTATCGTGTCGAGAGATCAAGTATCACTGCCTCGCCTCGAAAGATGGAGGGATCCCGGGTATTCTACAGCGCGCAACTACACTTTACCAGGGCACTCGAACTGTAAATGGCCAGTTCTTGCTCGTGCACATGCTGTACGAGGATGAACGATCTCCCATCGATCGGTACGTGGGTGCGAGCTCAAGTCACATCGATCCACCCAGTGAACCGGCCGATGGCTTTTGCATCCACATTCAAGTGTACGATGCCTTCACAGCTCAAGACGACTATATCACTTTCCATCTTCGCGACATTCAGCGACTCGTGCCAGATGCGGAGAAATATCTTGCAAGGTATGCAGATCGAGAAAAAGAACGCTTTCTCGACCTCGCGGAGCTGCTCTTTGCGCAATGTCATCTCGGCTACAAAAATGGTCACATTGTGTTGACCGAACGGCCGTCGAATCAGATCGACCTTGCAGAGCATGAAAGGCGAGAGGTTGTTATTTACCGTGCTTCGCGGTTCCTACGGTCCAAGGCGTCGTGCGGGAAGGAGATTTCCGAAGAGCTCTTGGTCGATTTGGTGATCAACGAAGTGCACAACCCCTCCACTTCGCAGCTTTGGTGGCTCGAGGTGCAAGCAACCGCACTCGACTGTGATTCAGATCAAGAGTGTGAATCCGTTCTTATCATCGATGGTCACGTGCTGAAGAGCATCGTGCCGATTTTTGCAAGCTATCGACCAAGCGATAACATTCCACACAGCGATGAGCTCGACCTTCCGAATGCGTACGGAATTCACGAAGACCTACTCGAACCTTTACTGAAGCGGTTTGAGTGGAGAAGATCCGACCATGCAAATGGAAAAGACGGCTCTGGACTTCTGCTGCTGGATGATGACGGAGCTGTGGTACTCTGTGGCGGATCTACTGCGAAGTCTGCCACGCAGAGCGACGAAGACGAGAAAGCAAGCCAACAGGACGATGGAGCTGTCGAGTCCCTCACGAACACCTCGACCGAGTCGTACACCGCTCACGCCGCCAGCACGGCACGCGTGCTAGATCACCGCAGCATTGTAACGATTGGCGAAACGTTCTTTTGTGTGCGGATAGAAGAAGTCTGGGACGGCGAACTGATGCTCCGCGTCACAATGGAAGAGCCGGACGATGCCATGCATTGTTATGAGGCTGTACTGCCAGAAGACGAAGTGGCTGCGATTGTCGCCCACTTGAACAAGATGGGCTTGTGCGATACCGACCACTCGTCGTCGATCAAGTTCGGGCTACCGCCAAGTTTACACGACCCGCTGTGCCGATTGCTCAAGAAGCACGCAAATCCAGTGCGAACTCCTGTATCACAAACACCAGGCCCACAGCGAGCTGTTACTACACAGCCAATATTGTTCGAGACACTGATTCGTGACGTGCGACCGCCCGGTGTTCTCCGCCTCGAGCTTGACGAGAGTGCTCAAATACTGAACTTCTCCGAAGCAGTTATCCTTGGTCGAAGGCGCATCATTCAAGTCACCATTGTGGGTGAAACAATGGATGAACAACTTGGGCGTGAGCTGCTGTCAAGAGCATTCTCTGATACCGGCAAAGCAATGCTTTACACCCAACGTATTGGCTATCACTCGAAAACAACGTCGACATTTGGAATCGCGAGCGCTTGCTTTGGCTTTGCGCCACCATTAGAAGATGCCGTGGTGATCGAGTTGTGGCCCATCAAGTCAGCCCATAGTACGCCACCTCTGCCCACGAGTTTGGAGACACAGATCGTGCTGTCACGTCATCCTTTTCAGCGAACGCTGCAGGTGCTAGGACTTCGGACATCGCTTTCCGCGATCGAGTGAGATACGACACCTCGATCTTACGCACGTATTGCCACTTTCGAGCATGAACTTGGTGAAGCCAGTGTTTTCATCTGAAGACACTGGAGGCACGATCAAACTCGTCGCCCCTCTTGCGGCCACCTGCTCTATGCTGGTCACTAACCATTCGGCGAACGTTATACCAATAGTCAGTTCCCAAACGACCGCGTGAAACGGCCATGAAACCAACCAGATCGAACTTTCCAACTTACCGAGACAACTTCGGAGCATATCGGTTGAGTTGAACGGCATGCGAACTTCCCGAGAATGTGCGCGCATCTTAGCGGAAGGATCTTCGCTCATGATCAAGACTGGCACGTCCCATGGATCGCTTTCGAGCCAGTGATGTGAGGGCGATAGCGTCCGTTGCCGTGCACCATTGTGCTCCTCATTCCACGACTTCCAACTGGTCAAGCGCATCAGTCGTCAGAACGAGACCGGCCATCGACTGAACTCTCTACATCAAACGAGAATGAGTCGTCTGCGCGGGCTCTCGTCGGTGGTATTATTCGCTCTCTTGGCGACATGGCAGACGAAGAGTGCTGTCGCCCATTCCTGGATCGATTGCATCGACCACAACTACGACGCCGTATACACAAAGAGCGATGACTGGGTGCGCGGCGGCGCGATCGGCCACGGTGCGTGTGAAGGATACGCGTTCAACTACCCGGGTCGTAGCGAGGGAAACGTCGAAATCGACTACTCGTGGAAGATTGACGCGGCAAAGCTCCACGACGACGGCACGCGAGTCTGCCAGTTCAAGCAAAGTGATGCCACATATAACGAATGGCGTCGAGAGGTCCACGTCAAACCTGGTGACGAGCTCTATTTGGGTTACATGGCCAATGGCCACATCATGCGAGACAAGAAAGGGGCGGAGTCAACGTGGGGGGTGTACTGGTCCGGCGTGGCCGGCCGTGAACTCACCAAGCCCAGCGAACTGACCCGTGATCGACTTGTCGACGGCAAGCTGAACGGCTTTGACGATGGTAACTGTGGCGCGGCAAATACGAACGATGCGACATCGTCCGGCCGTGCAGGCGACTACAAACCCTGTGCCGGAAGTTTCTCCATTCCATCCAGTGCGACGCCGGGGCGATACCAAATGATTTGGTACTGGACGGCATTTGAGCTCGATGAAGACAAGGCACCCGAGAATAGTGCGGCTTACACGTCGTGCTTCGAAGTGATTATCGACGAAGTCCAGCAAGCCGAGGGCGTTCAAGGCGATGGAACTCTCGAACGTTGCGGCGTTGCAGATGATACGGCAACTGTGAGTGTGGGGCATGATGCGAACCCAGTACCTACACCAGCGCTTGCGCCGACCTCGGCTGCCTCTCCGCCCCTCGTCCCTACACTAACAATTCCTTCGACTCCGGTGCCCCAAGTGGTATCCGCTCCTCTGCCACCACCGGTCCCGACGACCGCGGCCCCACCTACTTCTACGGCACCAAAAGTGGTCACGCCATCCTCATTTGCAGCTTCAGCGCCACAGTCGCCGTTCTCTGCACCACTGGTTGCCGTCACATACAATGGCATTGGAGGCTCTGGTCTGTACGGTAAGGTCACCGCGATGCAATGTCCCAGTAGCAACACTTGCACGCAAAGCGACTTTGCAGTGAATGGTCCGATAGCGCCATTCGACGAAGACCTCACGCTCGCTCTTCGTGGGCCGCTCGACATTGACGGAATTTCCGTCTTCACGTCGGACGATGCCAAGAAATGGTCCCGCGCATCGACATATTCCAAGCAAGATGGCTCGAGCGAAAATATGGTCTTCCTGAACAACAAGGGCGATCCACTGAAGAGTGGTGTCTTTGATTTGTGCCAGGGTAACAGCCAAAGCTTTGCGACGTCCGATGGGAACACGTCAGCCAGTACCGCCTCTCCCTTCAATGGTGTCTTGGCCGATCAAGTCGAGGTGAACATCATGTCGGCCACGAGTTGTGCACAGAGTGGCACGTGTGGTGTCACGCGAGGCGTCGCCCACGAAGGATGGAGAGGCAACAACAAGATTTTCATGGTCAAGGCCACGATGCCCAACGCACCGCCGGGCAGCCAGAACGTCCCCGCGATTTGGCTCTTGAACGGTCAGATCGTTCGCACGGCGCAGTACAAGTGCAACTGCCGAGGCATGGGGGATCATGGCCAGTGGATGGGCGGCTGCGGCGAGTTTGACGTGGCCGAGGCCCTGCACACCGATACGAATGCGCTCACCAGCACGATTTATTCGTTCAAGGGATCGCGTGGCACGAACGGATACGCGCAGCGGCCCGTGGAGTCGGCTGTTGTCTTTGTCGTGATTCTCTCGCAGCAGACCACGACCGGCTCGACCGATCTCGGCATGGCCCAGATCCTGCTCATGAATCCCCAAGACGTCGACATGACGACACCTCCTTCCGACGCACAGGTTCAGCAATGGCTCCGGTACCGCAATGGCATTCAAGTCGACTTTGACATTTGAGCGCGGAGATCTCGAGTGTCTGTGGTCGCTCCATAGGTTTGGTTTCGCTATATATGAGATGTCTGTGATTGATATTAGTACGTACCAAGGGCCATTAGGAATGACGTTTTACAGATTGCAGGCTATGGCCAGTGACGAGACCCAACTTCACTTGCCCGAAGGCCATTCACGCAGTCTGTGGGGGCGACATACAATGTGTGGCGAGCGCAGCAAACGACTGGTTCCGCCTCTGGGTCTCTTTTCGCGACTTCGCAAACTGCCACTCCCAATCCAGTGAGTGAATTTCGCACGTGGCCATTCTCATGTACCCATTGGACAGGAGTCTTGGCGTCATCATGGGCGCACCATGATGACGCCACGCAAACCGCCACGTACTTCGTTTGGAATGACCTTCCTGCTTCGATCGGACTCATGGTACAAAATACGAATGCGCTCACGCGCACGATCTATTCGTCCGAGGGATCGCGTGGCAAGAACAGTCACGCGCAGCGGCCCGCGGACTCGGCCGTTGCCTTTGTGCTCATGGATCCCCAAGACGTGGGCATGGCGGTGCCTCCTTCCGACGCACAGATTCGGCAATGGCTCCGGTCCGTCAACTCCACTCAAGTCGAGTTTGACATTTGAGCCATTGGAGCTGCGTGGGCTTGGTGGCGTTTTCTACGATTGATACTATTGGGTACCATGATTGAAATGACGTTTACACGATTTGCCCGCCATGTCCAGAGACGAGACCCAACTTCAGGTGCACAAAATGTGCCATTCCGATTTTTGTGCGCGTCGCAATTTGTGGCGAGCAATCATGTCGCCTTCGCGGTCCCCTATTGGTCGGGGGGAAAACGAAATCGCTTGTTTTCGCATATTGCCACTTCCATCCGCCACTTCCCATCGAGCATAGCACTGGCGTCATCATGGCCGTTCCATGATGACGCTCCTACTAGACCGCCACACACTTCCTTCGCGACGGACCATCCTGACTCATCGCCCAAATCGGTGCAGCAAAGCTGCACAGTCTGATGCGTTTTGTTCGCCGTTCGGTGGATGACTGCACGACATTCACTCTAAAGACCATCACTCTCAGAACCATCACTCTGATGGTCGGCCACTCGTCCCCGCTCTTTTTGTGCGAACCTGTCGCAAACTGTGCACGCCAAACGAAACAACGCCATCAGAAATCGTAAATAATAAAAATCCCCGATGTGTCCGGCCCATTTTTTGTATCCACAGCGCCACCTTTCCCGCGCGCTGATTGGCTAAAACACTGTTTAAGAGAAGTGTGGTCCAACTTTGATTACGGGCTGTGACAGCCCACGTGGAATCCCTTCACAGGACGGCAGTGTACTCTGTGAGCCATCGGGAGTCCCTGGGT